>JACEFZ010004159.1:0-37500 GCA_014155875.1 Cepaea nemoralis
TAAGTAAGTAAGTAAGTAAGCGAATGAGTGAGTGAGTAAAGAAGTAAGTCAGTAAGTAAGTAAGTAAGTAAGTAAGTAAGTAAGCGAATGAGTGAGTGAGTAAGGAAGTAAGTCAGTAAGTAAGTAAGTAAGTAAGTAAGTAAGTAAGCGAATGAGTGAGTGAGTAAGGAAGTAAGTAAGTAAGTAAGTAATTAAGTAAGTAATTAAGTAAGTAATTAAGTAAGTAAGTAAGTGAGTAAGTAAGTGAATGAGTGAGTGAGTGACTAAGGAAGGCAGTAAGTAAGTAAGTAAGTAAGTAAGTAAGCGAATCAGTGAGTGAGTAAGGAAGTAAGTAAGTAAGTAAGTAAGTAATTAAGTAAGTAATTAAGTAAGTAAGTAAGTAAGTAAGTAAGTAAGTGAATGAGTGAGTGAGTAAGGAAGTAAGTAAGTAATTAAGTAAGTAATTAAGTAAGTAAGTAAGTGAGTAAGTAAGTAATTAAGTAAGTAATTAAGTAAGTAATTAAGTAAGTAAGTAAGTAATTAAGTAAGTAATTAAGTAAGTAAGTAAGTAAGTAAGTAATTAAGTAAGTAATTAAGTAAGTAAGTAAGTAAGTAAGTAATTAAGTAAGTAATTAAGTAAGTAAGTAAGTGAGTAAGTAAGTGAATGAGTGAGTGAGTGACTAAGGAAGGCAGTCAGTAAGTAAGTAAGTAAGTAAGCGAATGAGTGAGTGAGTAAGGAAGTAAGTAAGTAAGTAAGTAAGTAATTAAGTAAGTAAGTAAGTAAGTAAGTAAGTAAGTAAGTAAGTAAGTAAGTAAGTGAATGAGTGAGTGAGTAAGGAAGTAAGTCAGTGAGTAAGTAAGCAAGTAAGTAAACTAAAGGATCCTTCTACACACCTTAAGGCTCAATGGCTCAATGGACACAAGATGGTAGAGCCACATATTTATAGATCAATCATCACTCGGTGGGTGTTGTGGTCTATGTCACGCCCGCCGTCTTTACTTCCCAAGCCGTTTTTTGATATCCATTTCCAGCAGGGTCAACATGGGAGCCCAGGTCAGTGTTTAAATCCGAATTCTTCTCGATGAGGATGGAACCCAAGACCACCTGGCCGGCAGGCGAGCATCTAGTTAATATGCCACGGCTTCTGTCGGGGAGAGGGGAATAATATACATGAAATTTATTTATTTTACTGCATTAACTCTTTCAGTTCTGTACAACAGTTACTTTAAACTAGTAACTGTAGGAAACAAAGGCTAGAGCAACAAGGCCCGACAGGAAACTGTGGGCAGACAGAGCCCACAAGCTCGGGAAGACATTCTGCCCATGGGAGGAGGATTCCAGAAAAGAAACTTCAACCGTCGACGCCTGACTAGAGTTACACTCCAACGTTCATCATCTGCTAAATGAGGAAAAGACTTGCCACCCATGTCTCCTTGCATGCAGGCCTACAATATGTGATGGTCCAAGCACATCACAGACTTGTGGCAGGTTCTTGCTTTGGGACTTGTTTGGGGGGGGGGGGGGGGGGGATGCTAGTCCATATTTTAAGACCTATCAGTCCTGGATGAGTGATGGGATCTGTATCACGCTGTTAGTGTAGAAATATGAGAACAATGTCTGTCTCATCAGCTCATCTCATCTCATCTCATCTTGTTCCTCTTGTACCCTGGGGTGTCGAAGTGAAGCATAAATAGCGGGAGAGTGCCCGTTTATGGGCTTTATGTATCGATATTCCATGGACTCGGCTATTCCCTCTTTACGTGGCCGGCCTCTTCTTCTGTTTCCATTTGGTCTTACATCTTTGCTGGTGTGGTATACGGTTAGTTGGTATCTACTTACATGGCCAAATCTTTTAACTTGATGTCCTCTGATAAAATCTAGCGCTGCTATAATCCCCACTTTAGTCCTGAATTCTTCATTTCTGATTGTCTCTCTTCTGGCTACATTGAGTATTCTTCTCAGGAATCCCATTTCTGTTGTGATTTTTCTTTACTCTTTTTCTGTCATTGTCCAAGTTTGGCATTGGTAGCATAGAACTGACACGAAGATTGTGTTATGAAGTGCTTTCTTAGTAACTACTGATACGTATTTGTTCTTTAGTACTGGTTCCATTTGTTCAATGAGTTGGTTTGCCTACTTACATCTATTTTCGATCTCGTCTTCTGATTTGCCATTTGATAATACTATACTTACTAAGTACTTAAAACTCTTTACTTGTTTCAAATGGTGTTCTCTTAGATGAATCTTTGCTGTTTTTTCTATGGTTGTGGTCATTACCTCTGTTTTACTGGTGCTAATTTTCATGTTATGTTCCTTACACACTTCATTTAAACTATTCACGTGATTTTGTAATTCTACTTCTGATTTTGCTATTAACGCTTGGTCGTCGTGCCTTATGTTCTACCCCTAACATGGTTAAATATTATATGTAGCCATGCTGTTCCTTCTTCTCTTGCTCCTTTAGAAAGTTCATTTGATATTTCTTGTCCCGGTGATGTATTCAACGGGCTAATCAGACGGCTTCTTCAATTTCATCGTCCAATATGTCTGGATCTAGTTCTTCGATGGCATCTGTGTCAGTTTCTTGAATTTCTGTGGCATCTGATGGAATGTTGAGAAGTTGTTTGAAGAACTGCCTCCATCGTTTTAGGATTTGTATTTGTTCACTTATTGGTTCTCCCTTTTCGCTGTTCGGGTTCTCATTGCACTGATCATTTGTAGAAGTTTCTAGTTGCCTCCGTGTAGTTTTTAATTTAGGCTTCCCCTCAGTCCTTTTGTTTTTCCCTCTTTATTATTCTTTTCGAGTGTCTCCTTGCTATTCTATATTCTGTGTAATCACGATCCTGTTTGCTCTTCATCAACCTTTTACATTTTCCCCTTTTGTCTGTTACAGTTTTCTTTACCCCATCGTTCCACAAACTTGTTATTTTCTTTATCCGTGTTTTGCGTTTTTTCGTGGTTCCACATGTTATTTTGGCAGTATTTAAAATGCTTTATTTGAACACCTCCCATTATTCATCCATTGTTTTTCTTTCTGTAGGTAGTTTTACACAGATTTCATTTAGTTCTTTCTCATAATTTGTCTTTACTACTTCGTCTTTGAGATTTCTTTTTAAGTTTACTAATTGGCATGGCATGTATTTGCCCGGTCTTTGCTTTCTTCTTCTGTTGGTTCTTACTATGATAATAACTGCTTTCTGGTCTGTGTTTATACTTAAGTTGGGAACTGCCCTTGCATCTTATATATTTATCTGTCTGTTATTTCTCGTTAATATAAAATCAGTTTGGCTTTTGGTATCTAGATCTTCCATTTGTACCAGATGTATATTTGTGAGACTTTATGTTTATAAAGTGTGTTTGATATACAGAAGTTGTGTTGGCAGCATAGCTTCATCAGTCTACTTTCATTATCATTTCTTAAATTATATTGCTTTCCAAATGCTCCAAGATGTTTTTCAATGTCCGCTCTGTTACGTCCTAGTCTTGGATTAAAGTCTCCCAGAACTATGATGTTGTCCTGATTCTCCTTTCTATTTACTATTTAGTATGTCATGGATGTCCTCGAAGAACTCCTTGCATTCTTGCTCATGTTTGTTTGTATTACATGGCGCAATGTCTGTTTATCTACATAATTAGGCTTGACCGACACCGTAGGAATACAGTCGAATATATAAATCTCTATCCTCGAGGAGAATTTGAATCCAGGAACATCGGGCCGATACTCGAGTGGCTACCTTTGCCATATTTGTAAACAAGTACTTCTCTCTGAATCTTATAACGGATCAAGCCACTTTAATAACGAACATCGGACGCCACCTAAGGGAAATGAACTACCGCCCGCTGTATGAAACATAAGGACGAGTAATTCCGACACCACTTATCTTCTAATGTAGACAAGATAAGGGCAACTCGTGCTGGAATAGGAAGTTTATCTATTTACATATGTATTGTTTCGTGGTGACATACCCAGCTACTTATAGCAAGCAGTGTTTCTCAATCTCGTCTCTAGTCACGACCCCGTCACTATATATATATATATATATATATATATATATATATATATATATATATATATATATATATATATATATATATATATATATATATATATATATATATATATATATATATATTCTTCTTCTTCAGCATTCCGAGCCATTGAGGTTCTTTGCTGCAAATACAATCTGTCTCCATTCGTCTCTCTGGTGGACCTTCTCTTGCCAGTCGTTGATTCCAAGTGCTTGTAGTTTGTAGGTCTGTATGTATATTATCTCTCCACCGCCTTCTTGGTCTACCTCGGGGTCTACGGTCATTTATTTCCTGAGTGTAAGCGAGTTTTGTTTCCCTATTATCTTCCATTCTTTCTATATGCCCCAGCCATTGTAGTCTATTAGCCTTCATGATACCAGTGATTAGCGGGGACTTAAACAAATCATAAATGTCTTTGTTACTTCTTCTTTTCCACTCTCCACTTTGTGTATCCCTAATGGGTCCAAAGATGCGTCTTAAAATTTTGTTCTCAAAGGTTTGTAACAAGGCTTCGTCTCCTTTCGTTGTACTCCAGGTTTCAGAGCCATACAGCACAACTGGTCTGATCAGTGTTTTGTATATTGTGATTTTGGTGTTACGAGATAGCGCCTTTGATTTTAGTAGATGTTGTAGTGCATAGTATATCTTATTTCCAGAGTTGATTCTAGTTTGTATTTCTTCCCTTATGATGTTGGAGCAGTTGAAGATTGTACCCAGGTATTTGTATGTTTCCGTTCTTTTAATGGTCATATTATCTATTTGTATGTGGCCAGAGTTTTTAGCCATTCCGTCTCTTGAAATTACCATATATTCTGTCTTATCTTGGTTGATAACCAGCCCCATCTGTTGGGCTTTTTCCTTTAAGTGAGTCAATATTTCTAATGTCTTTTGTTCACTTTGCCCTATAATATCTATATCATCTGCATAACCAAGCAGCTTGGATGTTCCTCCAATATCACATTCCTCCTTTACCTTCCTTACAACTTTCTCTAGAGCCAGATTGAAGAGTAGCGGCGATAGTGCATCACCCTGTTTCAAGCCAGATGTTATTTGGAAGGGGTTCTGATTTCCTGCCTTTATATGTTACTATATTATAAGTATCTTCCATGCATAGTTTGGTCATGTTAATTAACTTCCTTGGTATTCCAAATTCCTGCATAACATTCCATAGACTATTCCTATGGACACTATCATAAGCCTTTTTAAAATCCACAAAAATGTTATGGAGATCTCTTTTATATTCCCAATGTTTCTCGGTTATTTGTCGTAAGATAAATATCTGATCTATTGTTGATCTGTTTTGTCTAAAACCCGCCTGGTAGTCACCTAATATGTCTTCTGAATATGGTTTTAGTCTATTTAGTAATACTGCGGATAGTATCTTATAGCTTGTGGACAGTAGTGATATTCCTCTATAATTTCCACATTGGAACTTGTCTCCTTTCTTAAAGATAGGTATCAATAATGACTCTTTCCAGTCATGGGGTAATTCTTCTGTCCTCCAGATTTTTATTATTAGTTCGTATAGCTTTAGATGTAATGCATGGCCACCTGCCTTTATAAATTCAGCAGCAATTCCATCAGTCCCAGTTGCCTTATTGTTTTTAAGTCGTGTGATTACATATAGGATTTCTTCAAATGTAGGTTCTTCAATTTGTGGTTCGCATGTTAGAACCTCTTCCTGTGGGAAAATGTTACTTGGAGCTTCACAATTTAGTAATTCATTAAAATATTCTTTCCATGTGTTGCACATTTCCTCATTGGTATTTATCATATTCCCATTTTTGTCTTTTAAACCATATGTGTTTTGTTGGTGCCCTCGTTTCATTGACTTCAGTACTTTAAAAAGCGCTTTAACAAGCGCTGTTATACAGCAGAACTTCTACATTCTATGTTTAGCGAGATGAAAAACTATGTGTATCTCATATTTCTCAAGCATATTCTCGGAGAAGTTCAAAGTGTGAATAGGAAATTCGAAACAGATATACAGGTTCCAACAAAAATACTCAGCGATCGTGTCCAACTCACTGATTCTATCAGTTTAAAGATGGCTATTTCTGGGGGAAAAATAACAGAAAGTGAAGCTATTCAAGATTATTTAGATCCTAATCCCAATCTAGGTTATGAGTTTGAGAAAGAAATAGCAGACTACAAGTTTCCCGATGAGAAAGAAATTCGTGGAAGGTGCATCCAGTTTTTAATAGAGCTATTGACACAGCTGCGTTTACGTACACCCGATAACGTTCGAGTGTTGCAGTCCATGTCATGTCTTAGTGGAAGTGAATGTCTACAGCCAATGAAGCCCTGTATATTGGATCTTGCTAAAAGTGTTTGTAGAAGATGCAGCTACTCTCACCCGCATCGATTTCAGTGGAGAAAACTTCATCATATGCAGTGGACACAGACCTCTGACACACTTGGATTGTGGGCAGAAATAGCCTCATACATGGATGCCACCGGTGAAAATCCTTTCCAAGATCTTACAGATTTAGCTTTAACTGTGCTCATTTTACCTCATTCTAATGCGGACGTGGAGCGTATTTTCAGTCAGATGGGAGTTATAAAATCAAAATTGCGGAACAGACTGAGCATCAAGAGTTTTACAGCTGTTTTGACTATTAGATATGGAATGAAAAGATATGGCAAATGCTGTCATGATTATAAACTACCTAAGGATATTCTGCGAAAAATTGACTCACAGGAGGCATAGATATGTTTCTTTCAATCATCCTCCTCATCCTCATCATCAGCAGGAGCAAACACAGCAGGAAATAGCTACAGAAACTGAAGAGGAGTTGTTTGACTGGGATTTAGCAGATCTGGAATAAACTTCATTCTAATATTCAGTGATAACAATAAATTACAACGTGCTACTTTATAACATTTTGAATGAATACCACCAGTGCTTGTTTTAGTGATTTCCCAAAAAATAGTATTGCAATTTGGTGCTTTTTTGGCTCGAAAGTAGTTCTGATTGGGATTTGGCGGATCTGGAATAAACTTCATTGTAATATGAAGTGATAATAATAAATTATACTGTGCTACCTTGTTACATTTGTAATAAAAACAGTTGGTGCTTTTTTTTTTGGTGCTTCCTAAAAAATTGTGGTGCTTTTTAGTGCTTTTTTGGGTCGATTTTGGTACTTTTTCATCTAAGGGAGATGGCAACACTGTCAGTACGACTCTGTGACACCAGGGCTTTGGAAAACTCCGAATGGCCGGCATTATACTGACAATGTTATCCGTAGTAGTTCCTGTGTTGTCGTGGACCCATAAGGCAAGGATATTATAGTTACGCTGTAACCTACCATTGCACTATCGTAAGATGCGTTTAAGGAGGGTTGGCAGTGGGGCAGACTACACCATACAAAAGTTATCGGCAAAATCCAACCAACCATGAAAAAAGACTAAAGATAAAGAGGAAAAAACAATAGCAAAAGACAGGACGGCTTGTCGTGATTTGGCTGACTGTCTATGGTTCATAAGGAATTAAAAAGCAGAAGAAGAGACGAAGATGATGAGAAGAGAAACACTGGAACATGTTGTGACCATTGGAAAAACGGATAGACAGATAGACAGACTGACAGACAGAAATACAGACAAACAGACATATAGCCAGTAAGACAGACAGACATTTAGACATGACATAAACGGAACTAGAACACATATCTCATCCAATGGTGATTGTCTGAGATGGCCAACCATGAAGGACCCACGCTTAACGTCATGGAACACGATGCTGATGATGACAATACACTACAGTAGGGATACTCTGTCATTGTTGTTTATTGGTTGGTGGCAACCATGTAAGCCAAGAGATTCTATCTATTTTATTGTGTGCGCTTTGCAACACTTGAACTCTATGATCTTCCGCATTCTCCCTGGAATCTTTAACTGCGCCGTACGAAATTGTAAAAACAGGATCTATTTTTGTACTCATGATCTTATCCGCGTTCTGTAATTCATGTAACAGTAACAACTATTTTAATACACTTGTGTGTGTGTGTGTGTGTGTGTGTGTGTGTGTGTGTGCGCATAAGTTAGGAAAGGGAGAGGGTAAGTAAGTAAGTAGGTAATCAAGCAAGCAACCTAGCAAGGATGTGAGTGAGTGAGTAATTAAGTAAATGAGTGAGTAATTAAGTGGGTGAGTAAGTAAGTAAGTAAGTAAGTAAGTAAGTAAGTGAATGAGTGAGTGAGCAAGTAAGGAAGTAAGTAAGTGAGTAAGTAAGTAAGTAAGTAAGTAAGTAAGTAAGTAAGTAAGTGAATAAGTGAGTGAGTGAGTGAGTAAGTAAGTAAGTGAGTGAATGAGTGAGTGAATGAGTAAGGAAGTAAGTCAGTGAATAAGTAAGAAAGTAAGTAAGTGAATGAGTGAGTGAGTGAGTAAGGAAGTAAGTAAGTAAGTAAGTGAGTGAATGAATGAGTGAGTAAGTAAGTAAGTAAGTAAGTATGTAAGTAAGTAAGTAAGTGAGTGAATGAGTGAGTGAGTGAGTAAGGAAGTAAGTAAGTGTGTAAGTAAGTAAGTAAGTAAGTAAGTAAGTAAGTGAATGAGTGAGTGAGTAAGGAAGCAAGTAAGTGAGTAAGTAAGTAAGTAAGTAAGTAAGTGAGTGAATGAATGAGTGAATGAGTGAGTAAGGAAGTATCTCAGTGAGTACGTAAGTACGTAAGTAAGTAAGTAAGTAAGTAAGTAAGGAAGTGAATGAGTGAGTGAGTGAGTGAGTAAGGAAGTAAGTCAGTAAGTAAGTAAGTCAGTCAGTCAGTCAGTAAGTAAGTCAGTAAGTACGTAAGTAAGTAAGTAAGTAAGTAATTAAGTAAGTAATTAAGTAAGTAAGTAAGTAAGTAAGTAAATAAGTAAGTAAGTGAATGAGTAAGTGAGTGAGTAAGGAAGTAAGTAAGTAAGTAAGTAAGTAAGCGAATGAGTGAGTGAGTAAGGAAAAAAGTAAGTAAGTAAGTAAGTAAGTAAGTAAGTAAGCGAATGAGTGAGTGAGTAAGTAAGTAAGTAAGTAAGTAAATAAGTAAGTAAGTAAGTACGTAAGTAAGTAAGTAAGTAAGTAAGTAAGCGAATGAGTGAGTGAGTAAAGAAGTAAGTCAGTAAGTAAGTAAGTAAGTAAGTAAGTAAGTAAGCGAATGAGTGAGTGAGTAAGGAAGTAAGTCAGTAAGTAAGTAAGTAAGTAAGTAAGTAAGTAAGCGAATGAGTGAGTGAGTAAGGAAGTAAGTAAGTAAGTAAGTAATTAAGTAAGTAATTAAGTAAGTAATTAAGTAAGTAAGTAAGTGAGTAAGTAAGTGAATGAGTGAGTGAGTGACTAAGGAAGGCAGTAAGTAAGTAAGTAAGTAAGTAAGTAAGCGAATCAGTGAGTGAGTAAGGAAGTAAGTAAGTAAGTAAGTAAGTAATTAAGTAAGTAATTAAGTAAGTAAGTAAGTAAGTAAGTAAGTAAGTGAATGAGTGAGTGAGTAAGGAAGTAAGTAAGTAATTAAGTAAGTAATTAAGTAAGTAAGTAAGTGAGTAAGTAAGTAATTAAGTAAGTAATTAAGTAAGTAATTAAGTAAGTAAGTAAGTAATTAAGTAAGTAATTAAGTAAGTAAGTAAGTAAGTAAGTAAGTAAGCGAATGAGTGAGTGAGTAAGGAAGTAAGTAAGTAAGTAATTAAGTAAGTAATTAAGTAAGTAAGTAAGTGAGTAAGTAAGTGAATGAGTGAGTGAGTGACTAAGGAAGTCAGTAAGTAAGTAAGTAAGTAAGTAAGCGAATGAGTGAGTGAGTAAGGAAGTAAGTAAGTAAGTAATTAAGTAAGTAATTAAGTAAGTAATTAAGTAAGTAAGTAAGTAAGTGAATGAGTGAGTGAGTAAGGAAGTAAGTCAGTGAGTAAGTAAGTAAGCAAGTAAGTAAACTAAAGCATCCTTCTACACACCTTAAGGCTCAATGACTCAATGGAGACAAGATGGTAGAGCCACATATTTATAGATCAATCATCACTCGGTGGGTGTTGTGGTCTGTGTCTCGCCCGCCGTCTTTACTTCCCAAGCCGTTGTTTGATATCCATTTCCAGCAGGGTCGACATGGGAGCCCAGGTGAGTTTTTAAAATCCGAATTCTTCTCGATGGGGATGGAACCCACGACCACCTGGCCGGCAGGCGAGCATCTAGTTAATATGCCACGGCGGCTGTCGGGGGGAGGGGAATAATATACATGAAATTTATTTATTTTACTGCATTAACTCTTTCAGTTCTGTACAACAGTTACTTTAATCTAGTAACTGTAAGAAACGAAGGCTAAAGCAACAAGGCCCGACAGAAACTGTGGGCAGGCAGAGCTCACAAGCCCGGGAAGGCATTCTGCCCATGGGAGGAGGATTACAGAAAAGAAACCTCAACCGTCGACGTCTGACTAGAGTTACACTCCAACGTTCATCATCTGCTAAATGAGGAAAAGACTTGCCACCTATGTCTCCTTGCATGCAGGTCTACAATATGTGATGGTCCCAGCACATCACTGACTTGTGGCAGGTTCTTGCTTTGGGACTTGTTTTTTTTTTTTTTTTTTGGGGGGGGGGGGGGGGGGATGCTAGTCCCATATTGTAAGACCTATCAGTCCTGGATGAGTGATGGAATCTGTATCACGCTGTTAGTGTAGAAATATGAGAACAATGTCTGTCTCATCAGCTCATCTCATCTCATCTCATCTTGTTCCTCTTGTACCCTGGGGTGTCAAAATGAAGCATAAATAGCGGGAGAGTGCCCTTTTATGGGCTTTATGTATCGAGATTCCATGGACTCGGCTATTCCCTCTTTACGTGGCCGGCCTCTTCTTCTGTTTCCATTTGGTCTTACATCATTGCTGGTGTGGTATACGGTTAGTTGGTAATCTACTTACATGGCCAAATCTTTTAACTTGATGTCTTCTGATAAAATCTAGCGCTGCTATAATCCCCACTTTAGTCCTGAATTCTTCATTTCTGATTGTCTCTCTTCTTGCTACATTGAGTAATCTTCTCAGGAATCCCATTTCTGTTGTTGTGATTTTTCTTTACTCTTTTTCTGTCATTGTCCAAGTTTGGCATTGGTAGCATAAAACTGATAGGAAGATTGTGTTGTGAAGTGCTTTCTTAGTAACTACTGATACGTAGGCCTATTTGTTCTTTAGTACTGGTTCCATTTGTTCAATGAGTTGGTTTGCCTACTTACATCTATTTTCGATCTCGTCTTCTGATTTGCCATTTGATAATACTATACTTACTAAGTACTTAAATCTCTTTACTTGTTTCAAATGGTGTTCTTTTAGATGAATCTTTGCTGTTTTTTCTATGGTTGTGGTCATTACCTCTGTTTTACTGGTGCTAATTTTCATGTTATGTTCCTTACACACTTCATTTAAACTATTCACGTGATTTTGTAATTCTACTTCTGATTTTGCTATTAACGCTTGGTCGTCGTGCCTTATGTTCTACCCCTAACATGGTTAAATATTATATGTAGCCATGCTGTTCCTTCTTCTCTTGCTCCTTTAGATAGTTCATTTGATATTTCTTGTCCCGGTGATGTATTCAACGGGCTAATCAGACGGCTTCTTCAATTTCATCGTCCAATATGTCTGGATCTAGTTCTTCGATGGCATCTGTGTCAGTTTCTTGGATATCTGTGGCATCTGATGGAATGTTGAGAAGTTGTTTGAAGAACTGCCTCCATCGTTTTAGGATTTGTATTTGTTCACTTATTGGTTCTCCCTTTTCGCTGTTAATTATTTCAGTTGGGTTGAAGGGTTCTGTTCGGGTTCTCATTGCACTGATCATTTGTAGAAGTTTCTAGTTGCCTCCGTGTAGTTTTTAATTTAGGCTTTCTCCATATTCCTCCCAGTCCTTTTGTTTTCCCTCTTTATTATTCTTTTCGAGTGTCTCCTTGCTATTCTATATTCTGTGTAATCACGATCCTGTTTGCTCTTCATCAACCTTTTACATTTTCCCCTTTTGTCTGTTACAGTTTTCTTTACCCCATCGTTCCACAAACTTGTTATTTTCTTTATCCGTGTTTTTGCGTTTTTTTCGTGGTTCCACATGTTATTTTGGCAGTATTTAAAATGCTGTATTTGAACACCTCCCATTATTCATCCACTGTTTTTCTTTCTGTAGGTAGTTTTACACAGATTTCATTTAGTTCTTTCTCATAATTTGTCTTTACTACTTCGTCTTTGAGATTTCTTTTTAAGTTTACTAATTGGCATGGCATGTATTGCCCGGTCTTTGCTTTCTTCTTCTGTTGGTTCTTACTATGATAATAACTGCTTTCTGGTCTGTGTTTATACTTAAGTTGGGAACTGCCCTTGCATCTTATATATTTATCTGTCTGTTATTTCTCGTTAATATAAAATCAGTGTGGCTTTTGGTATCTAGATCTTCTATTTGTACCAGATGTATATTTGTGAGACTTTGTGTTTATAAAGTGTGTTTGATATACAGAAGTTGTGTTGGCAGCATAGCTTCATCAGTCTATTTTCATTATCATTTCTTAAATTATATTGGTTTCCAAATGCTCCAAGATGTTTTTCGATGTCCGCTCTGTTACGTCCTAGTCTTGCATTGAAGTCTCCCAGAACTATGATGTTGTCCTGATTCTCCTTTCTATTTACTATTTAGTATGTCATGGATGTCCTCGAAGAACTCCTTACATTCTTGCTCATGTTTGTGTGTATTACATGGCACAATGTCTGTTACCTACATAATTAGGCTTGATCGACACGGCAGGAATACAGTCGAATATGTAAATCTCTATCCTCGAGGAGAATTGAAGCCAGGAACATCGGGCCGATACTCGAGTGGCTAACTTTGAAATATTTGTAAACATGTACTTCTCTCTGAATCTTATAACGGATCAAGCCACTTTAATAACGAACATCGGACGCCACCTAAGGGAAATGAACTACCGCCCGCTGTATGAAACATAAGGACGAGTAATTCCGACACCACTTATCTTCTAATGTAGACAAGATAAGGGCAACTCGTGCTGGAATAGGAAGTTTATATATTTACATCTGTATTGTTTCGTGGTGACATACCCAGCTACTTATAGCAAGCAGTGTTTCTCAATCTCGTCTCTAGTCACGACCCCGTCACGATATATATATATATATATATATATATATATATATATATATATATATATATATATATATATATATATATAATATATATATATATATATATATATATATATATATATATATATATTCTTCTTCTTCAGCATTCCGAGCCATTGAGGTTCTTTGCTGCAAATACAATCTGTCTCCATTCGTCTCTCTGGTGGACCTTCTCTTGCCAGTCGTTGATTCCAAGTGCTTGTAGGTCTGTATGTATATTATCTCTCCACCGCCTTCTTGGTCTACCTCGGGGTCTACGGTCATTTATTTCCTGAGTGTAAGCGAGTTTTGTTTCCCTATTATCTTCCATTCTTTCTATATGCCCCAGCCATTGTAGTCTATTAGCCTTCATGATACCAGTGATTAGCGGGGACTTAAACAAATCATAAATGTCTTTGTTACTTCTTCTTTTCCACTCTCCACTTTGTGTATCCCTAATGGGTCCAAAGATGCGTCTTAAAATTTTGTTCTCAAAGGTTTGTAACAAGGCTTCGTCTCCTTTCGTTGTACTCCAGGTTTCAGAGCCATACAGCACAACTGGTCTGATCAGTGTTTTGTATATTGTGATTTTGGTGTTACGAGATAGCGCCTTTGATTTTAGTAGATGTTGTAGTGCATAGTATATCTTATTTCCAGAGTTGATTCTAGTTTGTATTTCTTCCCTTATGATGTTGGAGCAGTTGAAGATTGTACCCAGGTATTTGTATGTTTCCGTTCTTTTAATGGTCATATTATCTATTTGTATGTGGCCAGAGTTTTTAGCCATTCCGTCTCTTGAAATTACCATATATTCTGTCTTATCTTGGTTGATAACCAGCCCCATCTGTTGGGCTTTTTCCTTTAAGTGAGTCAATATTTCTAATGTCTTTTGTTCACTTTGCCCTATAATATCTATATCATCTGCATAACCAAGCAGCTTGGATGTTCCTCCAATATCACATTCCTCCTTTACCTTCCTTACAACTTTCTCTAGAGCCAGATTGAAGAGTAGCGGCGATAGTGCATCACCCTGTTTCAAGCCAGATGTTATTTGGAAGGGGTCTGATTTCCTGCCTTTATATGTTACTATATTATAAGTATCTTCCATGCATAGTTTGGTCATGTTAATTAACTTCCTTGGTATTCCAAATTCCTGCATAACATTCCATAGACTATTCCTATGGACACTATCATAAGCCTTTTTAAAATCCACAAAAATGTTATGGAGATCTCTTTTATATTCCCAATGTTTCTCGGCTATTTGTCGTAAGATAAATATCTGATCTATTGTTGATCTGTTTTGTCTAAAACCCGCCTGGTAGTCACCTAATATGTCTTCTGAATATGGTTTTAGTCTATTTAGTAATACTGCGGATAGTATCTTATAGCTTGTGGACAGTAGTGATATTCCTCTATAATTTCCACATTGGAACTTGTCTCCTTTCTTAAAGATAGGTATCAATAATGACTCTTTCCAGTCATGGGGTAATTCTTCTGTCCTCCAGATTTTTATTATTAGTTCGTATAGCTTTAGATGTAATGCATGGCCACCTGCCTTTATAAATTCAGCAGCAATTCCATCAGTCCCAGTTGCCTTATTGTTTTTAAGTCGTGTGATTACATATAGGATTTCTTCAAATGTAGGTTCTTCAATTTGTGGTTCGCATGTTAGAACCTCTTCCTGTGGGAAAATGTTACTTGGAGCTTCACAATTTAGTAATTCAATAAAATATTCTTTCCATGTGTTGCACATTTCCTCATTGGTATTTATCATATTCCCATTTTTGTCTTTTAAACCATATGTGTTTTGTTGGTGCCCTCGTTTCATTGACTTCAGTACTTTAAAAAATTTTCTGGATTCATTTTTCTGGTGATTAGTTTCCATATCTTTGATTATATTACTCATATATTCTCGCTTCTGCTGTCTGACTATTTTTGTAGCCTCTTTACATTCATTTCTATAATGCTCTTCCTTTTGGATGTTATTGATGTCATTTAACCATACATGTCTGGCATTCTTCTTCCTAGTGACTGCTTCTTCACATTTTTGATTGAACCATCTGTTCTTTCTATGCGTGGTTGACACACCGAGACATTCTTCTGCGGTAGATTGAATTGTATTCTTGATGTTCAACCAAGTTTGGTCAACGCTTTCCTCCAAAGGGTTTTGCAAAGTTTCAAGTTTACATTTTATTTCATCTGTAAATTTCTCTTTGACTGTAATGTCTTGTAGTTTTTCTCTGTTATATGTTGGGTGTAATCTTTGTAATTTAGTATAGAAAGCTCTCTTAAGTTTTATTTTAAATTTTGCTCCAACGAGGAAATGGTCACTGTGGCACTCAGCTCCTCTATAACTTCTGACTTGCTGTATGTTTGATGCATTTCTGTTGTTAATTAAAATGTGATTGTTGTCCAGATAAGTCAGTCCGATATCGAGGCTCATGTATTTGTTTCGTAACAAAGAAAGGTTTTTACAAAGGTGGGGATGTTAACCCCACGCTTCATTATATATATATATATAATTTTTTTTTCTTTTTCCCGCGTTTCCATCCTGTTTCAGGATATTGCGGTCAACACCAGCATTTTTCAGCTGTATGTTGATTCCTAGGCTAGATTACGCTCATCAGCACGCCACGACTTTCTGAGCGACCGGCTTCATACTCTCATAAGTCACTAGCGTGACTCGAACCACTTCTAATTCTCGTCCGCTCACGTCGACCAGGAGAGTATTCGATATTAGCGGAGAAAGCTGCTAACCCCTCGGCCAGGCAGCCGGCCCCTTATATATATATATATATATATATATATATATATATATATATATATATATATATATATATATATATATATATATATATATATATATATATATACACTAGCTGACCCGGCCCGGCTCCGCCCAGGCCCTGGAGGGGATCTATCTATCTATCAGTCTGTCTGTCTGCTTGTTTGTCTGTCTGTCTGTCTGGCTGACCCGGCCCGGCTTCACCCAGTCCCTGGTGGGGAGCATCTCATTTAATTCATATAAGTAGTCATATAAGCTCTCCCGTTCCCGACTATCTGTCTGTCTGTCTATCTGTCTGTCTGTCTGTCTGACCCGGCCCGGCTTCACCCAGTCCCTGGTGGGGAGCATCTCATTTAATTCATATACGTAGTCATATAAGCTCTCCCGTTCCCGACTGTCTGTCTGTCTATCTGTCTGTCTGACTGACCCGGCCCGGCTTCACCCAGTCCCTGGTGGGGAGCATGTAATTTAATTCATATAAGTAGTCAAATAAGCTTCCGTTCCCGACTATCTGTCTGTCTGTCTATCTATCTATCTGACCCGGCGTGGTTTCGCCCAGCTCCTGGCGCACAGTAACTTAAAAGAATGTCCTTCCACACACCATTCATTATTTTTAATGAAAACTGTTTTTAATCACCGACATGACAGTTGATAAGTTCTTTAAGCAGAAAAAGATGGGTTAGAATGTTATGCATTATGCATTATTTTTTATGAAAACTTTGAAAATGCCTTAAAGATTATATCATTATTTATTATAACACATATGCCTGAAAATAACTATAGACAAAGAGTTTAACAATAGTGCAAGTAAGTCCAACAATATGACTATAAAGTATATAGAAATGTTATTAAAAGTTATGCCCCTTGAAATAACTTTCTAGAGTGAAGTCCCCCTGCTATATAGAAATTATATAATGAAAAATGAAAAAGTAAATGTTATTAAATAAGTAGAAGATTTTACAATAAGAAACTATTACAGTCGGTTGCACAGGAATGAAAGGAAGACGTGTAGAAAATTTCATCTCAATCGGATGTACCGTTATCGAACGCATCCAATACATAGCTACCCACAAACACAGCCACATACACTCTGTTTTATATATATAGATATATATATGATGTCGGTTCTTGACTCAACTTGGTGTTATATATATATATATATATATATATATATATATATATATATATATATATATATATATATATATATATATATATATATAACACCAAGTTGAGTCAAGAACCGACATCACAGCACTCGGGAAATTCCCATGCTCGCTCAGTCCTCATTTTCAACAACCCGCGAGTCCCAATACTAATGGGGTCCTAATACTAATGGCACAAGTTGCAATCTTTCCCGATTATGCGTCTGTCTGGTCTTTACTCTGCGAACTGAGTGTCGGCCAGATCCTCTGATCACTCTCTCCCGCATCATTTACGTAAGGCAAAAATGGTGTATCTGTTCTTTCACACACGTTCCCATAGGTCCCTGACCACATTTGTCTTATCGTGCACCAATACCCGACCGCAATCCCTTTGCAGTTGGAATTCGAAAAAGAGTAAGTAGCCTAACGGCACTGCCAGGGCAAAACTTCGAGTTAAAAATCTACCCAACGTATTTCAGGATCCTAGCCGGTGCTACGGAATTCGTGCACTGAGCTGAGCTTCTCCAGACTCAGGTTTGAGTTAGGAGGAGAACGTAGCACCCGTGTGCCGTGATGTTGATCCGTCGACTAAACTTAACTAAACTAATACCCGACCCAGAGGTGCAGATCCAGCCATTATGTTAGCCTACTCGTTTACCAAGACACCAGCATGCCTCTGACAATGGATGATCTCTATTTTTGATATTTTAGTTGAGGCATACATGCAGCCAAGCAACATAAGAACCCATTTTATAATCGCCAAGAAATCCATGATCGCATTGTAAAGCAGCTAAGCAGCCTACGATCCTGTTTCTTTATCTTCTTCTTCGTTCCTCTTTCGAGGAGACTACACAACACCTAATTATGCCTCTTATGTTCAACGTTATCATGCATTTTATACTGAATTTTATACCAATGTTGGTATTTTTCTCAATTTACTATTTCTAGGTGCCGTGGTGGCACAGTTGCAATGAAGCTTGCTGCCGACTCGAGTGGTCATATGTTCGGATGACCAATGAGGCGGGCATATTTGTCAAATCGACATGGACTCCTGTCGATCCAGCCTGTAACTGGTAGCAGGAAATATTCGGGGCTGCCTTCGTGATACTGACAACATCACCCATAGAATGCTGATCGTTCTATAAAATCTATGCACCTAGCACCACGTATCTAATATACCTTAGGACATTGAAAAGGATACTTTGTCTTTAAAAATATATCTTTAAAGCCCTCTAGCACTGTGCAGTTAAATGTATCATCATCAGCATTACTAGGACTTACAGTAATGCCAGAATTGGAATAGGCCCGATCAGTACGACCCTGTTACACCAGTGCTCAGGAAAACTCAGAATGGCCTGCTTTATACTGACAATGCAGAAAAAAGCAGAATACGTCAGAAACATTATCAACAACAACAAAGAGTCAGATCTTAGAGCTTGAACGACGAGGCAGCACGATTCGATGCTCAGCGAGAAGAGAACTTATATACTGTCTGGACACTTACTCTGATGGCTAACAGTAGCAGGAAGAGACATGAAATGCTGAATGTACAAATTTGCCAACGCCAGTAAGCCTCTCTCCGTACGTAGTTATTACAGAAGCTCATCGGATCAACATAAGATACTATAACAGAGCACCATCTCTGTTAGTAGTTTAGGAGATAGATAGATAGATGGTGTGAAATAGAAAAGGGTTTGGGAAATGAATAAGTGATAAATGATGCACGCGTGAGCACAATTGAACGAGTTGTTAGGGAAGCTCACGCGTGACGTCGAGGATAAACATAGGGCAGTCCCAACTCAGCATTCAACTTAGCCAGAAGTGTTTCAACTTACTGTATACGTTTTTATACCTGGACTAATAAACGGACACATATACACTTTGGTCGGAGCCTTGACTTCATATATTGCAGTTACCTTCAGTTATGTTCAGACTTGTTACAGTCTGAAATGGGGCCAGTATACCAGGATACTGATTTGAGCTGTCGCGGCCACAAGCGAGCATAGAAGTCATCATCACAAAACAGAACAATGAATTTCTAGAAGGCAGAGATTATCAAAGGCCACGGAAACTTGAAGTCATGTATTATTGAGAAGCCAACAAAATAGAATCTGCAAATCTTTCTGATGGAGCTGATCTTTGTTACAACCGTCACACGAAATATAATATTCTGAGTTGTGGAACAGAGCTGCCATCGTCATTGTCCAGCCTTGAGCACCTGGCCGTTGTTTTTGGAACGTCAATATGCTGCCTTGAAGTGAAGTCAAGAGCCGTTATCAGTCCTCATATCATTGAATGTGACCTTTGGTCGCCTGATGTGAAGTCAGGAGCTGTGAAGAATTCATCCTTAATCACAAAAGGTTGGTGGACAACGCTTATACTGAATCAAGCCATTTGCTCATTTATTTTCGATAGTTGGCTCCGATAGAGGAAACTCTACTACTTACGAAAATCAACTCCATTCGAGCTTGGTCATAAATGCAGCTATCTTGAACTCTGGCTTATCAAAATGTTACTCAAGCAAAGCGATAACGTTAATGTGGAACCTTCGGAAGTGGGTGGGCAAACTGGGTTGCCGTCCTGCTGAAGAAGGGACCCTATTTCAATCGCTTCATTAAGCTAGAGCCGTTTCCAGACGTGCCCTTTTTCGGGTGAAGTCGTCCAGAAGTGCCCTTTTTCGGGTGAAAAGAAGCCACAAGTCTGGGGTGCCCGACCATTGGTGAAATCAAGAGTTCAGAAGTTCTCCTTTCGTTATGGTAGAATAGAGGAACACGACACGCTCGTTTTTTTTTTTTTACAAAGCCTACAACTGTCAAGTACAATCATCAGTCGGCATATGTGGACTTACTTCTCCAGTGGACCCGTGGAAGAGGTATTTCAGCATTAACTGGTAATTAAATTAATGTAAGATTTAACTAATATCACATAATCTGGTGTGTTAGATAGGATTGATTAATCTACTGGAACACTTGATCTTTATAAGAAGAACAATTACTTGCGTTCCTCGTATAATTTAAATATAGTGGTATACTTATTGATATTTATTAATTATAATTGTCAATTTGGTTATATAAATTGTATAGTAAAACTATTTCAGCATATTTCAACATGGCAGAGGAACAGGTTTTGTTGACACAGGTGTTAACTGGAGTAGGCACGGCAATAGGCAGAGCTCAAGACGAGGTTTTGTTACAGGTACCAAGAAATATATAGAAGAAGAAGTAGGCATATTGTTTTGGCTTGAGATAAATTACAGAGAAATAAGTATGAATTACCTACATACAGAATTAAAACGTGTCAGTACATGGTTGGAAGAGTTAAAAGTGGCAGTTAGTGAAGTAGAGAACTGTGTGGAAACGTTACTGGGAAGAACGACTAGACAAGAGACTTATAGATTTAAGGTAGAGTGCAATGGAATAGTAAGGAATAATAGGAGACAGACAGTATCTAATGAAAACAGAAGACAACATAACGTGATAAATAGGGACAGTTATGTTGAACCAAATAGGACTAAGTCCAGAAGCAGTTATAATAGACGAAGATACAGAGATAGGCCTGAGAGAGACCTTTCCAGTAAACAATGGAATTGGCCATCCAATAGCAAGACTGCTAGAAAAAAACGTGACGACTGGTTTGAACAAAGACGGAGACAGTATCTGAAGTCAGGGTCAAGGAACAGGGTAGAAAACGTAAGTAGAAATTCAACTGCTCCTAAGGTGGTTGCGAATGTGACTGTTAAATAGGAAAAGAAGACGACGGTATTAGTAAAGAAAATAGACCAAGAGACTCAGACGCAGGTGATTGAAGTGGTGGAAGGGAATACACAGATACAAGTTGATACAGTGGAAAAGAAAGTCCAGGTACAACCAACCAACAAGATAACGAAGGGAAGTCAAACCGAGTTGATAGAAACTCAATCAAATCCAACTTACTTGAAGGTGACAAAGAGAGACACCGATACAGAAGTTAGACAACCCAAGACAAGAGACAGCAGAAAGAAAATTAGAAAGAGTGTTAGGACCAGAAATGGAAAAAGTTTCCTCATATATAATCATGGGTGTGGAACTGAAGAATCTGAGTCGTCTCTACAATCAGAACTTTCAGACCTTGCAGATTTTGGTATAGAATGTACACCCGACGGGGATTTAAAAGGAATGAATAAGAACGGGAGGATTGTACTACGAGCAGATCCTGACTCGAAGCGTGATGTTTCCTCATACGGTATGGTTGCTAGTAGACAGACAGACATAATTTTAGTTGGTGACTCTTTAGAACAAGATACCAGTATATATGACAGAAAAGTAGTGAAGGCTAGGAGACGAATACCAAGAGAGAGAGAAAAAGATACTTTCAAAAAGAAAGATGTTTGCCTAGTAGAAAGTAGAACACAAAAACAGCAGAAGGCTGAAGCTTCGCTGGACAAAGCTAGAAGTCTCATGAAATCGATAAGACCATGGTTATATTTAAATAACCGATACGAGCAGATTTGAGCATTTTGTAACTGAGCTTGGGGTAATTCAAGTATGATGAGACTTATACCGGCTCAAATGTTGTGTTGCTGTGGAGAGGATTAAAGTGGAAAACGGTGGAGAATCACTGCAAGTGATGTGTGATGTCGAGAATTGATGTAGTATTGTCTTGTATTGCATAGGTTGTCTTGGGGTATAAAGTAGTCATAGAATAGTTATGACGATTGGGTAGTGCGGATGTTATAGCCTGAAAATAGCGCGAAGAAGTAGATTATTATTATGAAGTGATGAAGAGGTTAAGATAAAGTGAGTGAGTAGTTGTCTGTCGGAGTGGTTTGACGTGGAGAATTAAGTAGGACGGAGAGTAGTGGGATTATGATGATTGAGAATGTAGTAAGAAAACAGTCGAATTGTGAGAGTCATGTTGAGTATTGAAGTAATTCGTCTGGTTATGGGTTGTCCGTGCGTGAGTATAAGTGTAGACAAACATGTGTTCGTCGCGCTGAGTGAAGCAGGAGTGAGGTTTTGAGACGCCGTCTAAGTGGAGTACATAAATAAAACGATGCCAGGCGATTGGTAGTAGTAGCGCATGCATGTACGAGGCGTTTGGTATATCTTGTGTCACTGTGCGTGGAAGTAATCGACACGCTGAGACTGCAGTGAGTAATTGCTAGAATTTTGAATTGGTGTCTAATTTGTTTTTGTGGTAGAAGTAATAGTATAGCACGTCAGGGTGTCGTGATACGAGAATAATGATGAGATGAGAACGAGGTTGTTTGTATACAATGCTCAGTGCATATGAGAAGCATAAAGTACGACTGCCGTGCGAATATGTGAAGAGTTGCTGAATAGTGACGCTGATAAAGCATACTGGTGATTTCGTGGAGGATAGAGTAACTGAGTATGCGAAAATTGGGAGGTGGAAAGAAGATGATTGGAAATTTGCGATGTCTTTTGTTTAGAATGTCTGATGTTAGACAGAATTAATGAAAATTCTATGACAGGGTGACAGAAAGAGAATTAACATTTTGAATGACGTTTCATAAAACAGATTTAGTATTGTTGACAGAGACATGTCGAAGCAAGAATGCCTGATACAGAGAAATGAGAGAATATGGTTTGCCCAGTCGGAGGGAGATTTGTCGTTAGTCATGTGCGGTGTTGTTTATTGTTTCTGAAAGAGTCCCGATAAATAGGAGTAACCTTGAGCAGTAGTGAAAGTTGAGTGATGGAAACAAGAGAAGGAGAGAATGTGATTAGCCAAATGAACGTCGGAGTATTATAAATAGAGCACTGTAGAACGTGTTCCGATAAGTGTGACTGGCGTGACTACCATCGCGGTGTGAGAACGAAGTGGGGAGAAAGTTGAGGATAGTTTAGAGTTGTTGGGGTGAGATGTTGGAAAGTACTGATGCAGGAGAATGAAAGGTTAGTTGGGTCGGGTAGACGAGAAGAATTAAAAATAGAATTAGTTATTGACAAATCTAGTAGCTAGATGTGTGGTGAAGCCTATAATAAATAGACATTCGTTGGTGCTTGTAGCATTGTGGAGATACCGTAGTAAACGGTAATGTTTAGTAAGTTATAATAATTCTTGGTACAAATCCAAGGGAAACAACTAGTGTGCCGAGTCACAGTTTCTCTTAGTAGATAGATGACTGGTAGTACATTGGGATAGCCGCCACACTAGTAGTAGATGAAGTGATTTGAGCTGTAGTTTACAGCGGTTGTTTAGGTTTATATTTCAAATATTGTGATGTGCTTATGAGTTAGTTTTGTAAAGAGTGGAATGTTAGTGAAGGGAGATAATCAACGTTTGACTTCCAGAAAAAGTACTGGTCATTTGTTGATTAATGATTTTTGCTTGAGGAGAACAGATATTGTTCTGCGTTATGATGAGAATATAGTCTGTAGGTAACAGATATATTTTGGGGTTAACAGAATAGGCATGACTTGTGTTCATAGATATGTATTACATTGGTTCGTATAAGAGACCAATGTTGTTTGAGTACTATAAGCAATTGGTTTTAATTTAATATGATCTTTCAATGTATCATGAATGGTATGTTATTTGATTATTAAATAGGATTGTTGTGTTTTCAGTATTTTGCGTACAAACTACTGGTCCGTAAAAGAGACCAGTAGTGTTAGATAACACTAGATATTTTCTTTTAATTGATGCTTGTTTCATTTTGTGGGGATATATGAAAACATATTTGAATATCAAGGGGGGGGGATGTTGTTCTGTTCTGATTGTATCTTCGATTATTCATGAGTTATGCCGTTATTTAAGTTTACCTTGTTTGAACATTGGCATGTTACTTTATCAGTTAATTTCAAATTTTTTAAAATTATCAGTTATAATGATTCCGGTCTCTGTGGCTAAGGGCTTGCGAACGCGGTTTGTGAGCCCGTATACCCGGGTTCGAAACACGGCGGTGCTTGTTTTTTCGAAAAAGGTATAGGGGCCGGTCGTTCAGAAAGCAATGGCAAACTACTGAACGTAACACTTGCCTAGTACATCAACAGCAGCTGAAAAAATGCTGGTGTTGACTGCAACGTCCCGTAAGGGATACGCAACACATTTTTTTTTATAATGATTCTGTTTCTTATAATTGAGTTGCCGTTGACCATTCTTAAAAATAATTACTTTTCAGTAAAATTGTTTTTCTTTTGACGTTTAATTGGGTGAAGTTTTAAAACAGAAACTAGTTAATAGAGTCCTTGGGAATTTTGAATGCAGGGTTACATTCAGAAGATGTGGGGCAATTTTAAAACATGGTCTCCATGGGGTCGGAAGTGAACATGGATTAGTGCCATGATGTAATGGAAATTTAATAAGCGACACGAGATTGCTGGGTTGTAGAAGAAGTAGAAGTGGGTAACGTGCTGCGCCAGACAGCGTGAAGACAAATAATAAAACATGAATTGAATGCCATGTTTTTTATATACTGTGGATACAATAGTAAAGGGGGGTAAGTGTGTTCGTGAGAAATGAACATTGTCAGTGTGGAGTGCTGTGGTCACAGCGAACATAGATAAAATGCCATGAGGTTTTGGGGGGTCCGTGATATATGGACTGAGAAAGAATAACGTTGATTGCAAGCAGTGATGGGTTAGAAGGTCACAGACATGAGTTCAGTGGCGGTATTTTGTTACTGTTGATAACGGCATAAATTGACAAGTGGAAGTTTTAGGTGAAACGCCCATAATAAATGGACATAACTGGGTTGCTGAAGTTTTCGGAAAGATTAATAGAGTACCTGATATAGAGTATTCCTGAGTGAGGTATAGGAGAGATTTGGTTATATTTTAGTAGATGATGTTTATAATGATAGAGGGGGTTTTGAGTGGTTGGCCCATAATGGACCTTTTTATTTGTGTCCTCGGGATGTGTTTTGTAGTTGACATTACAATGCGAGGTTGCTATGGTTGAGGTAAGCTTCAGAGCCATAATATCAGTAGTATCTGTAATATATAGACATTTAGAGGTGGATAATATTTTTGGTGTTTGATGCTGGGGATATCTGTATTAGTCAGAGATTAAATAATTAGGTGAGATTAGGAGATATGATATGAAATTGCCATAATAAATGGTATAATTGAATTGTGAGAGATATGTATTTATTTAGACTTTACTGCATAAAGTCTCAGGTGACATAGGGGGTAAGAATATCTGTATTAGTCAGAGATTAAATAATTAGGTGAGATTAGGAGATATGATATGAAATTGCCATAATAAATGGTATAATTGAATTGTGAGAGATATGTATTTTTTTAGACTTTACTGCATAAAGTCTCAGGTGACATAGGGGGGTAAGGGTGACTGTGGTTTTTGTGAGGAAGAGTTCTAGTTCTTTGACTTTCCGGTGCGCACCGATTCTTGGTCTTCCTATCGTGTGCGAGTGATTTCAGGTTAGTTGAAAGTGGAGAATTAGTAATGTTGAGGTAATACTGTTAGTTACTTCGATAGGGAGTTTGAGGTAGTATCAGAAGAGTACGGCGTTTTGAATTTTTGAGATCAGATATTGGTATATATGCTCGTGATGAAAAGGTTTAAGCGGATCGCTTATGAAGAGAAGAAGAAGTATTTCGAAAAGGTACACGTATATGTTGTGATGTGTTGTATAAAACTGAGATTTTGTAATGCAGAAATATTATGATGTATAATAGATACCTATACAAGAATGAGCGTTTGTGATAGGATATGTAAATATGTGGATTTCCTTATGAAATGTGTTTTTTCTAATGAAACCTTGTAGGAAACGAAGAAGAAGTATCACTTTGGAACATAGCAGTTAGCTATAAGAGAAAACTGGAGAATTGGACTTGAAGGAATAGAAATAAAGTTCATTGGTTGAGAGGGGGAGAAATAATATTGGCGTTAAGGTTTTAATTAGAATAAGTAGGTTAGGGGTTAAAACTTTTCAAGATAAGTCTTCTTAAAGAAAGGGAGGAATATAACAGAGCACCATCTCTGTTAGTAGTTTAGGAGATAGATAGATAGATGGTGTAAAATAGAAAAGGGTTTGGGAAATGAATAAGTGATAAATCATGCACGCGTGAGCACAATTGAACGAGTTGTTAGGGAAGCTCACGCGTGACGTAGAGGATAAACATAGGGCAGTCCCAACTCAGCATTCAAGTTAACCAGAAGTGTTTTCAACTTACTGTATACGTTTTTATACCTTGACTAATAAACGGACACCTATATACTTTGGACGGAGCCTTGACTTCATATATTGCAGTTACCTTCAGTTATGTTCAGACTTGTTACAATACATATTATAGAGAAAGTGTTACCAATCACGGACAAGCCAGCTGTCGTCAGTACTATCATCAAGATCTACATACTACACCATTTCGCCACGCCACGCCATGGAGTCATCATCGAAGGAATCTCAACGCGGATCTAGACAAGCACTTCAGTATCTTTAAGATTTGGACATCGAGGAATTTGTCTGATTTCATGGATACACCAACACGACATGGCCTGGGTTTATACCCAGAAAGGCACTCTTAAGATCCACCAAGAATGGGTCAATTGATCGCCAACAAATTGTATTAGAGACACGGGTGCATCCGTTGCGGGGGTTGATCACAAACTGGTAAATAAGAGAGATTACACAGGTAACAATGTTATCTGCAGAACGTTCGGAGGTACTCTAGAAATATACATGACCGCATGGGTTTTTATTAGATGTCCCTATTATACGGGAAAAGTATGTGCAGCAGTCTTACCAAACCCGTGTGCTGGGCTGATAATTGGAATCATCCCTAATGTCATAGATTACATTCAGGAAGTAACCCAGACTTGCCAATGCACTCGCAAGAACCCAAGTTCAAGAGACACAAGAAGAAGAAAATTGGCAACGAACACAGGTTACTTCACATGACAAAAGGCAGAGGGACGACATAAATATACAAAAATTTTTATTCCATGATGTTCACAAGAAAACAAATCCAATTATGAAAAAAGTTGACACTTCGCAATTATTAAACAACTCTATTCCCGTGAGTGTGTGTGAAAAACATAAGCAAATAATCAAACAATCTCATATGTCTACAAATAACATCAATCAGACTAACAAACAGAAACCACATAAAAATGGGATAACACTAGCCAAAAGTACATCTAGTGTTAACATACAACATATAAATTCCACAGAACATCGGTAACGGAACGTCATAACCATATTTCTTTTTCGTATGATGATGCTCATTCAACCACTCCTCACCTGTGTTGATTGCGTCATTTCAAACATATACTCACAAACAAAGAAATGTATTGCTTGCGCCATTACATACATTTACGCACAAGTCAAGAAATAACTTTTTCTCGCAAATCAAGGAACATGTCACAAACATCGGCATGCAAACCAATAAATATTTTACAAACTTATTAAATAAATGGAAAGAGCATTACAGACAACAAGCTACACTTGTCTTTGCTTACCGTACTTACTTGTCTTGTCTCTGCTTCGGATACACCAGACTTACCTCATTACAACATATATCGTACACATTATACAAACGAGTGAAAGCAATAACATTGTTCAAGTCAACAAAGTTAAAATATATTGAGAAAATCATACATTCAGGAAAGAGTCATCATAATTTCCGGAAGAAAAATAATGAAAGAAAGAAAGAAAGATAGAAAGAAAGTAAGAAAGAAAGAAAGAAAGTAAGAAAGAAAGAAAGAAAGAAAGTAAGAAAAAAAGAAAGAAAGAAAGAAAGAAAGAAAGAAAAGGAAGAAAGTATTGGTAAGAGTGTGTCGGGACAAATACACAACTGTCATATAATATGTTGCTAACATATACATTACACATGTTGACACACATTAAGGTAGCTTGAAGTGTTTTAGGACTCATAAATTATCACCACAAAAGTTCAATCCTAATTTCGCTGATAGGACAGCAACTGTTTCAGAACTGTTTTCATGCTATCTCAGCAATTCTCTTGCATATTCATGAGCGAAAATTACATCCTGTTCTATACTTTAGCAGGCAGCTTTCTGACACTCAGAGGAAATATGCTGTGACTGAACTTGAAGCATTAGCGTTAATAGAGAGCGTTAACAAATTCTCTAAATATCTGCTGGGTAGAAAATTTCTTGTTCTATCGGATAATAAGCCTCTACAAGTCTTTAAAGATGGCCATCCTAAGAACTCCAGAATACACAGATGATGTCTTCTGTTGCAAGACTACGATTTAGATATCTGTCATATCCCAGATAAAGATAACCTTGCAGATCTTCTTAGTAGACTGTAGAAATCAATGTAGATATCTCATCTCTGGTCATTGTCTTCGTTTATACATGTTACGGCAGGCCAGATATCTAATTCATTGTAGGCACCCAGGTAGATTGATTTAAAATACACAAACAGGATAACATATATTGGTAATATTTTGCTTTATATCACATATGTACATATTTTTTTCTGATTTGCTTTATTGAACCTGGCATACTAAGACATTGAAGTGTGTACGTTGGTGTCGTAATTTCGCTGGAGATTGTAGACCATTAAACTATTATTCCGACGCTCCAGAGATGTTGACGTCTGACAAGTGTTTCATTCGATAAAAGCGTGACAGACGTGGAGTTGAGATAGAGCGACATCAGCATGTCAACGATTTTGTTAATTAATTAGGTTTAATATATGCAATAACATACATTCTTCTGTATTTCCCATAAGAATCAGTTCACACGTCACGATCATTTCATATACATGTAAATGCAGATTTGACGTCATGAGTCATTCATTCAGATGTTATATACGTCATGATAAATTCATTCATGCCAAACATACATTTACAATATCAGCCATGTGTTTATATAAGTCATGATGCAGTCATTCATGCAAACATAATCTAAGTATCATTCATGCGGTGATTGTAAGTCATGATTTACTCATCTCAAAGTCGATGAGAGGGTCATGTCAATCATATAGTTCACATATATTTTAACAGATCATGCATTTTCATTCAGAGATCATAGTGAGAATGTTAATATAAACGCAGTTAATTTTGGTGCTAAATACAGTCAACGATACATACACTTTGCAGTTCATACATACAAGTACAAAGAACAGTACAGACATACAAAGGATGAATATCATGAGGGAACGAGTGTATTATAATTGTTATAATATGCTTTTATCTATTTCAGGTTAAATTAATTTGTTATAATTATTCAATTATTATTGCACGAATTAAGTAAATAATTTTTCAAAAGATGAGGTTTGGTGGAATGTCTGGTACACCATTACAGGTATTACAGGTTATTGGTATGGCAAACTACAAATACCCAATTACGACATAAGCAACCACCGTAAACTAGGCCACACATAGTGTCGCATCACATTGCTGTCACCCTATTTGTTTAACCTGTACGCCGAAAATATAATGAGAAATGTAAGAGACGATATAAACAGGGAGCTATATGATGCCCTAAATATCGGCGGTCATGACATACCGGAGATTCGATATGCTGATGATACAGTATTACTATCCACAACACAGAATGGCATAGAAAACCTAATAGCTATAACCCAATTGAATAGTGAAAATCACAACTTATATCTTAACATAGCAAAAACAAAGATAATGCATACAGATAAAACTACTATGGAGAAAGAAATATACATTAATGAGGAAAAATTGGCTGTAGTGGAAAATTTTGAATATCTTAGTTCATTGAATACCAACAACGGTGACACAATGAAAGAAATTAAACGGCGACTATCAATTGCTCTTCAAAGACTAAAACAGCTGAATAAATTATGGAGTGGGACAGACAGAACTACAAAAATTAGATTTTTAAGAGCATGCATCTTTCCCATTGCAACATACGCCTGTGAGACATGGACACTTACTAAACAAGCTGAACAGCGCATAAACGCCTTTGAATATAAATGTTATAGACGAGTTCTAAGAATATCTTGGCTAAAGAAAAGAACAAATGCATCCATACTTCAAGAGTTGAATATTGAAGAAGGTTGGCTATTAAAGACGATAAAACAAAGAAAATTGAAATATTTTGGTCACTTGAAACGTCACGAAAGTTTGGAGAGAACAATAATGGAGGGGTATATGCCTGGGAAGAGATAAAGAGGAAGGCCAAAGAGAAGATGGGTGCAGGATGTGGCGGATGATCTCCAGATGGGTGTATCAGACGCGGGACATCTTGCTTATGCAAGAAGAGAACTTATATACTGACTGGACACTTACTCTGATTCTTCTTCTTCTTCTTTCGTTCGCTTGAAATATGTCTATAACTGCAATGCTGTCTCTTATATGAATTGAACGGTCTTTTTCAGTTCACACAGCGGTCCATAGAGTTTATCTTCCACTGTCGTCTCTCTAGGCCAGCAAGTTTGCCTAGATATGTTATATTTTGGGCAGTCTTGGTGTATGTGCTCTGCTGTCTGCGACGCCAATCCACATGTGCACATGGCTGTTTCACCAATCTTGAATTTTGTATACATGTGGTTGCGTAATCTATTGTGCCCTGTTCTGAGGCGCAGAATAATGACTTGTTCTGGTCTGTCCATAACGTGGTAGTCATCTTGAGCAGGTTTTGGTGGCTTTCTGACTGATTTGATCATTCTTTTCTTTTGGTGGTATGTAACGGGCACATCAGGCTGTTCTTCTTTGGCTCCTTACCTTAGCCAATTGATCAGCTCTGTCGTTTCCGGGTACTCCACAGTGGGATGGTATCCACTGTATGGTGACCTTATGCTGACTGCTAAGTTCAGAAAGTAGTGTCTTTAGTACTGGCAATTTCCCAGACAGGAACGCCTCGAGTACTGATTTTGCATCTGTCAATAGCACCACAGGTTGTGTACCATTGCTGGTATTTAGTAATTTCTCTGTTGCTATCTTGATTGCCTCAATTTCAGCATCGTAGTTATGGCAGTACTTTCCTGTCGGTACTTTAGCTGTGTCCCTAGTATTATTTGGGTATTCTATGTAAACCCCCGCTCCTCCATTTCGAACAGCATTTTGTGCTGACCCATCTGTGTAGACTCGGATCCAGAGGTCCTGTGGGTATTCTTCATCAAGGAAGCTGAGAGTGGCTGTTCTGCGCTGCACACTGTTCTGTTCTTCCTTGTCAAATATTCCTCTCACTTTTGTCTGGATTTGTAATGATAGTCTATGCTCATCTTTCCATGGAGTTTGCTCTGGAATAGTTGTTAGGGGGATACCAACTGTGGGCAGATCGGTGGTTTCTCTGCAGAGTCGTTTGGCCTGGTAGGATAAAACTACTTTCTTTTCAACCGCCCCATAGCTAGGTTTTCAAATCTGTTCTTCATAGGGTGGCCTGGCAAGCTGAGGAACTTTTCTGCTTGTATTAGCGTTTTCGTATCTCTGCGCTCACTCAGTGCTTGTGTCCTCCCCATCTTCTCCATTTCCACTATAGGGGTTGATCTCATCCCTCCTGTGGTGACTCTAAGTGCTTGATTTTGCACCTTGTCCAGCTCTTGTAGTGTGGTTTTTGATGCTGAACACCACGCAGTTGACCCGTATTCCAGGTGTGGTCGTATGCTCTGTTGATAAACTTTGCTAAGTATTTTCCCACTGGCTCCCCATGTGGTTCCACTTAGCTTTCTCAGGATGGCTATTTTCCTTCTGGCTTTTGCTACTGCTTTGTTGATGTGCTTTCTCCATGTCAGCCTGCCATCAAATGTTACTCCAAGGTATGTTGGTTCTTTATCTTCTCTTAGGGGTGTTCCATTTATCTGGATGGTCCCTGCCTTTTGTTTTGGAGAGAGGGTAAATAGGGTGGTGCTGCACTTGTCAGTGTTTATGCTGACACACCATCTATTTGCCCATGCAACAATAGTATCTACAGCTCTTTGTAGCAATCTGGTGGCCACTGATGCATGTTCATTTGTGCTCCATAGAACCAGGTCATCGGCGTACATTGCCGCTTTAATTCCATGCGGTAGATTAGCAACGAGATCATTGATGAAGATTAGAAAAAGTGTGGGGGACAAGACTCCGCCCTGGGGAACACCGTGACGCAGTAGTACTTTCTTGCTCTTTAGTCCGTCTATCTGTACTCGGGCTCTTCTGTTGTGCAAGTATGCTTTCACCCATTTGTACATTCTTCCATTGACTTTGCAGTTTCTCAGTTTATTCATCAGACCTTCTTTCCAGACTTTGTCAAAGGCTTTCTTCAAATCTATCCATGCCGCAAGCACCAGCTTCTTCTCTTGGAATGCATCCTCAATTTCTTGAGAGAGGTAGGTTGTCTGATCTTCCGTAGAGTAGCACTGCCTAAAGCCAGCCTGCTGTGGCACAAGGATGTTTTTACTTTCAATGTACCACTGCAGTCTGTGATTGATGATGCGCTCCAGTGTTTTGCAGAGACAGCTGGTGAGGCTAATTGGTCTGTAGCTAGAGGCAATGGAACTATCTTTCCCTGATTTTAGGAGGGGTATCATGATTGCTTCTCTCCAGGCTTGTGGAACACTGCCTAAGGTCCAGCTGTTATTGAAGATCTGCAACAGCTTTGCTTTGGCCTCTGTTCCTAGGTTCCTGATCATTTCATTGGAGATACCATCAGCTCCTGGTGACTTTCTCATTTTCAGTTTTGATATGGCTAGCTCCAGTTCGCTGATTGTGATGGGTGCCTCCAGAACCTCATGTACTGGTTCCTTATGTCCTGTATGTTACCGTTTCTCTTGAATCTCTTGTTTCTCTGGACTGATTTTGATATTGTTATCTTGTGCGAATGAGTCCGCAAAATGGTCAGCTGCTTGCTTTCGTGTTAAGATGTTTCCATCTTTATGTAGTGCAATTTTGGAGTTTCTCCCTGTGCCCTCATCGTTAAGTTGTTTTATTAGCTTCCACAATTTCCTTGTGTCTCTTTCAAAGTTCAGAGACTGTTTTTTCCTGCCAGCTTTTCCCTCTAGCCTGCAGCTTGGCCCATTGAAATTTGGCTTTTGCGTGCTGGAATTTATTGTGGTGCTCTTGGCTGGGTGTGGCCTCTGCTTGCTTTCTACACACTTCCAAATCATAATGCAACTGTTCCAGTTCATTAGTCCAGTAGGGTTTATATTGTTTACGGGCTCCTCTTGGTAGCCTACTGTTTCTCGCGCTGCCTGTAGTATGCATTTCCCAAACTCTTCAACTACTTTATTTATGTCTTTCTCAGTGTTCAGGTTTCTAACCAGTATGCTGGTGCGATTCTTGTACAGCCTAGTCTGCCTTCTTGTAGTTCCACCTCGAGAGAGTGCTGCTTTCACTTACAAGCTCCTTTTCTACAGTTAGAAAGACAGGCCGATGGTCACTGCCACCATGTTGTTTCCCAAAAATTCGTGTGATGTTCCACTCCAGGTCTGGTGAATGAAAAGCCAGGTCAGGTGTAGTTGTAGTGTGCCATGATCTCGAGTAGAAAGTATGTGGGTCGGACGGCTTGTTAACCATGATGAATCTATTCTCATCCTGCCAGTCTTCTAGTCTCTCTCCTCTCTGGTCTATGTGATCCTAGCCCCAACTCTGCGAGTGGCTGTTGAAATCGCCACACACAATCATTTTTTCTGTTAATGGTAGTGTGTCCAGTGCCTGTGGTCGGTCACTTGGACAGTAGTAATTGATCAGATGTGGGTCTGTATAGCCTGTTTTAAGTTTAAGTGTCTGATACTCAGCCCCTTCCACGTAGACTTCGATTTGGGAAGCAGTGATGTTATTTTTTTACAAGGGTCAGTATCCCACCTTTTCTCCTGTCCTTTCGGTCAGATCAGTAACACTGGTAGCCTCTGAATTTGAAGGCTATATTTTCGTTGAGGTGAGTTTCTTGCAAGCAACACATGCTTACTTTTTCTTGGTCCAGGATGTTTTTGTTGCTGACTCCCTCTGCATTCCAGTGCATTATTTTAAGTCTTTGTTTAGTATGGCCAGCCGTTCTATTCTCATGTCCCCTGGCTCCACAGGACATCTGAGAAGGACCTCCAGTAGTTGGGGTTGGACCCTTTCGAGACATAGGGCCCGGCACTGCACATACCTGGGGATATAAAGCAGGGCGAGCACCATAACATTTAGCAGTAGTCGACATATTCCATTTTGCGTAATTGCGTGGCATCCTGATTTCTGTGGTGCGCCTCCTGGCTGGTTGCCTCCGTCTTCAGCACCTTTCATTTGCTAGAGCAGACTGTGGTCTCACTCGAGTTTAGATGTGTACACACGCACACACGTGTCTGCACATGCATGTATGTGTATACACATCTAGAGCACACTGGTTATTTTCCGGTGCCAGAAACTCGCCGTCGCCCCTTCTCCTGTTAATAGAAACAGTTCCACCACGTGAAGGCCAGGAGTTGGACTTTTGCTGCATAGGTTATATATTCACGAGCCATTGGGGTATTTAAGCAATGTTGGGCGCTCACCCCAACACTGCGCCCCGGCTACATACAGCAACATTTGGAACCACTTACTCTGATGGCTAACAGTTAGTGGAAAGGAGGACGAGACTAGTAATGTAAGATGTATATCGGCGTGAAAGCCACGGACAAATGCGACAATATTAGAATGGGACTCAGCAAGTCAAAACAGGCTGACACATAGGTAGAATAGTGAAGGACAGGAGTATCGGGACATGATGGTTTTAATATTTAATGTGTTCAACCGTTTCCGATTCATATTTAATAATGTTTCTTTACGGTCCCGCCTGGCCATAACAGGCACGGTAATAATAAATCAGAATTGATATATACTGGATTGTGAAATTGTAACAGTTGGACTTCGGCAATTAAATATTGCCTCCACAATTATCTATGCCGGCTCCGAGTCCTGATTGCTGTATTATCATGTTTCTGGATGTTGTTGTGTTGATGACATCCCTGGACTGTTGAATGTTTGATGATGTTCGCATTATTTATTGCAAGTTACCGATGTTCGCATTATTTGTTCTAAATCACAGTATAGCAACTGCTTGGCATGATTTGGTAGATAGTGTCTGTGGGAGGCGGATGCAGAGGAGGAGGAGGAGAAGGAGAAGACGAGGAAGCAGCAGCAGCAGCAGCAGAAGAAGAAGAAGAAGAAGAAGAAGAAGAAAACAAAGAAGAAGTAGCGTTCTTAAACATCCGGTGTGCTGAAGCCTAGGTAAAGGGTTCAACCCTACACCGGACAGTTCGACTAAAATGTTGACTTCTCGTCCATGCCTTGGGGACGTAAATCACAAGTACCTCTGAAGTCGGAGTGGCGAGTGACACTGTTAATAGGGAAAGCTAATCCACACGCAAAATTCAGTCCAGTGCCACTGGAGTTAAAGTGACTTTGTGGTTAAAGTAACATATGCATTAAACAGGATTAGTTAAAGTAAAACATTAGAAAATGTGGGGAGACAGTTAAAGTCAGTTGCATGTCCTTTACAGGATATCGCAGTCAACCCAAGCATTATTTGACTGTTTGAGATTTCTTGGCAAGTTTACGTTCAGTAGTTTGCAATTGCTTTCTGGACGACCAGGGCTCATACCATTGTATAAAATTTAGCTCATGGCGGTCTGCTTCCAAATCGTTTCAAACGCGGTATGTCATCGCCACAGCGCCTCCATCATGTACCCAGTGCAACACTTGGTTGAGGAAACATTACCAGCCTGGAGCTAATCACAGCCAGCCGGTGTGTGCTGCGTTGTGTTGTGTTGTGCTGTGTTGTGTTGTGCTGTGCTGTGTTGTGATGTGCTGTGTTGTGTTTTGTTGTGTTGTGCTGTGTTGTGTTGAGTTGTGTTGTGATGTGCTCTGCTGTGTTGTGTTTTGCTGTGCTGTGCTGTGCTGTGTTGTGTTGTGCTGTGTTGTGTTGTGTTGTGCTGTGCTCTGCTGTGTTGTGTTTTGCTGTGTTATGCGGTGTTGTGTTGTGCTGTGTTGTGTTGCGCTGTGCTGTGTTGTGCTCTGCTGTGTTGTGTTGTACTGTATTGTGTTTTGCTGTGTTATGCTGTGTTGTGTTGTGCTGTGTTGTGCTGTGCTGTGTTGGGTTGTGCTGGGCTGGGCTGAATCACGACATGGCTGAGTCCTAATATGCCTCCTTGCAGACGTGAAGTTCCAATACCGACCTAGTACACCCTTCCGGTTTATTCATGTTGGAGAGGGAAAGGAGAGCTCTGCAATACAGTTCCTCCGTGGAGATGGTACTTTGATGTCGGATCCGAAGGGAAGTCTCTACATCACTCTCTCACCTCACTCCCATAAATGGAAGGCCTTTTTGTGGTACAGGCGATGACTGATGACAATCTATCGGACTTGAGAGTTAAGACACCCTCTTCCAGATATGAAGTTCCCGTACTGATCTTGCGCATCCTCTTGTTTTTTTTAGCTCGGAGAGGGGAAGCACACCTCTCAATACAGTCCCCGTGGAGATGGCACACTAGATACCGGGTCAGAAGGAAAGTATTCACACCAGCCGCACTCCTGTTCAGGACTCAGATGACATGAATCCCAATCTATGGGATTAAGAGTTAAGAATGAGTCTTCCAGAGGTATAACCAACCAACCAGCCTGATCCACTAATATACTACTGTCTGCGGATGTCGGCGTGGCTGAGATATTTAACCCGCTCGACTTAAACTTTCTCTGGTGAACACAGCGTAGTGGGTTAATTCCACACACTGGTCAGCTGGACTTCTCATCTTGATCCAGGCACGTAAATTACAAACATCTCCGAAGTCGGAGAGGGTTCGTCTGATTGATTAAGACATTGATAATAGGGAAAGCTAACCCTCACGCAAAATCAGAGAACTGCACTCACTAGTAGCAGAAACTGCTAGTAGTAGTAGTAGTAGTAGTAGTAGTAGTAGTAGTAGTAGTAGTACTAGTAGTAGTAGTAGTAGTAACAGTAGTAGTAGTAGTAGTAGTAGTAGTAGTAGTAGTAGTAGTAGTAGTAGTAGTGGTAGGAGTAGTAGTAGTAGTTCTAGTAGTAGTAGTAGTAGTAGTAGTATACTATTAGTAGTAGTGTATGTAGTAGTAGTAGTAGTAGTAGTAGATGTAGTAGTAGTAGTAGTAGTAGTAGTAATAGTAGTAGTAGTAGTAGTAGTAGTAGTACTATTAGTAGTAGTGTATGTAGTAGTAGTAGTAGTAGTAGTAGATGTAGTAGTAGTAGTAGTAGTAGTAGTAGTAGTAGTAGTAGTAGTAGTAGTAGTAGTAGTAGGAGATGTAGCAGTAGTAGTAGTGGTAGGAGTAGTAGTAGTAGTTCTAGTAGTAGTAGTAGTAGTAGTAGTAGTAGTAGTAGTAGTAGTAGTAGTAGTAGTAGTAGTAGTAGTAGTAGTGGTAATAGTAGTAGTAGTAGTAGTACTATTAGTAGTAGTGTATGTAGTAGTAGTAGTAGTAGTAGTAGTAGTAGTAGTAGTAGTAGTAGTAGTAGTAGTAGTAGTAGCAGCAGCATTAGTACATGTAGTAGTAGTAGTAGTAGCAGTAGCAGTAGTAGTAGTAGTAGTAGTAGTAGTAGTAGTAGTAGTAGTACATGTAGTAGTAGTAATAGTAGTAGTAGTAGTAGTA
>JACEFZ010004159.1:40000-50191 GCA_014155875.1 Cepaea nemoralis
TTACGCTGACTGCTAAGTCCAGAAAGTAGTGTCCTCAGAACTGGCAATTTCCCAGACAGGAGCGCCACTATTACGGATTTTGCATCTGTCAATATCACCACAGGTTGTGTACCATGGCTGGTATTTTGTAATTTCTCTGTGGCTATCTTGATTGCCTCAATTTCAGCATCATAGTTATGGCAATACTTTCCTGTTGGAATTCTGGCCTTGTCTCTAGTATCATTTGGGTATTCTATGTACACTCCTGCTCCTCCATTTCGAACAGCATTTTGTGCTGACCCATCTGTGTAAACTCGAATCCATAGGTCCTGTGGGTATTCATCATCAAGGAAGCTGAGAGTGGCTGTTCTGCGCTGTACACTGTTCTGTTCTTCCTTGTCAAATATTCCTCTCACTTTTGACTGGATTTGTAGCGATATTCTATGTTCATCTTTCCACGGGGTTCGCTCTGGAATGGTTGTCAGGGGGATACCAACTGTGGGAAGATCGATGGTTTCTCTGCAGAGTTGTTTGGCCTGGTGGATGAAACTACTTCTTTTCAACCGCCCCATAGCTAAGTTTTCAAATCGGTTCTTCATAGGGTGGCCTGGCAAACTGAGAAACGTTTCTGCTTGTATGAGTGTTTTTGTATCTCTGCGTTCTCTTAAAGCTTGTGTCCTCCCCATTTTCTCCATTGCTACTATAGGGGTTGATCTCATCTCATCCCTCCTGTGATGACTCTAAGGGCTTGATTTTGCACCTTGTCCAGCTCCTGCAATGTAGTTTTTGATGCTGAACACCACGCAGTTGACCCGTATTCCAAGTGTGGTCGTATGCTCTGTTGATAAACTTTGCTAAGTATTTTCCCACTGGCTCCCCAAGTGGTTCCAGTTAGCTTTCTCAGGATGGCAATTTTCCTTCTGGCCTTTGCTACTGCTTTTTTGATGTGTTTTCTCCATGTCAGCCTGTCGTCGAATGTTACACCAAGGTATGTTGGTTCCTTGTCTTCTCTTAGGGGTGTTCCATTTATCTGAATGCTCCCTGCCTTTTGTTTCGGAGAAAGGGTAAATAGAGTGGTGCTGCACTTGTCAGTGTTTATGCTGATACTCCATCTATCCGCCCATGCAACAAATGTATCTACAGCTCTCTGTAGCAATATGGTGGCCACTGATGCATGTTCATTTGCGCTCCACAAAACCAGGTCATCGGCGTACATTGCCGCTTTAATTCCATCGGGTAGATTAGCAACAAGATCATTGATGAAGATGAGAAAAAGTGTTGGGGACAGGACTCCGCCCTGGGGAACACCGTGACGCAGTAGTACTTTCTTGCTCTTGAGACCGTCTATCTGTACTCGGGCTCTTCTGTTGTGCAAGTACGCTTTTACCCATTTGTACATTCTTCCATTGACTTTACAGTTTCTCAGTTTCTTCATCAGACCTTCTTTCCAGACTTTGTCAAAGGCTTTCTTCAGATCTATCCAAGCCGCAAGTACCAGCTTCTTCTCTTGGAATGCATCCTCAACTTCTTTGTAGAGGTAGGTTGTCTGATCTTCCATGATCAGCCATGTGCACATGTGGTTTGGCGTCGCAGACAGCAGAGCACATACTCCAGGATTGCCCAAACTACAACATATCCAGGCGAACCTTCTGGCCTAGAGAGACAACAGTGGAAGATAAACTCTATGGACCGCTGAATGAACTAAAAAAGACTGTTAGATTCATACAAGAGACAACATTGCAGTTATAAACATATTTCAGGCGAACGAAAGAAGAAGAAGAAGTCTGATCTTCCGTAGAGTAGCACTGCCCAAAGGCAGCCTGTTGTGGTACAAGGATGTTTTCACTTTCAATGTACCACTTTAGTCTGTGATTGATGACGCGTTCCATTGTTTTGCAGAGACAACTGGTGAGGCTAATGGGTCTATAGCTGGAGGCAATGGAACTGTCTTTCCCAGATTTTAGAAGGGGTATCATGATTGCTTCTCTCCAGACTTGTGGAACACTGCCTAAGGTCCATGTATTATTAAAGATCTGTAGCAGCTTTGCTTTGGCCTCTGTTCCAAGGTTCCTGATCATTTCATTGGAAATACCATCAGCTCCTGGTGATTTTCTCATTTTCAGTTTTGATATGGCTAGCTCCAGTTCACTGAATGTGATAGGTGTCTCCATAACCTCCTGTACAATTTCCTTCTGTCCTGTATTTTGCCTTTTCTCTCGAATCTCTTGTTGTTTCTCTGGACTAATTTCAATATTGTTATCTTGTGCGAATGAGTCCGCAAAATGGTCAGCTGCTTGCTTTCCTGTTAAGATTTTTCCGTCTTTATGTAGCGCAATTTTTGAGTTCCTCCCTGTGCCCTCATCGTTAAGCTGTTTTATTAGCCTCCACAATTTCCTTGTGTCTCTTTCAAAGTTCAGAGACTCTGTTTTCTCCTGCCAGCTTTTCCGTCTAGCCTGCAGTTGGGCCCTTTGAAATTTTGCTTTTGCGTGCTGATATTTATTGTGGTGCTCTTGGCTGGGATTGGCCTCTGCTTATTTTCTACATATATCCACATCATTATGCAACTGTTCCAGTTCACTATTCCAGTAGGGTTTATAATGTTTACGGGCTCCTCTTGGTATTGTTTCTCGTGCTGCCTGTAGTATGCATTTCCCAAACTCTTCAACTAGTTTATTTATGTCCTTCTCAGTGTTCAGGTTTCTAACCAGTATGCTGGTGCGATGCTTGTACATTGCCCAGTATGATTTCTTGTAGTTCCACCTCGAGAGGGTGCTGCTTTCACTTACAAGCTCATTTTCAACAGTTAGAAAGACTGGCCGATGGTCACTGCCACCAAGTTGTTTCCCAAGAATTCGTGTAATGTTCCACTCCAGGTCCGGTGAATGAAAATCAATGACCGAGAACTGTGGAAAGTCATTAACGCCTACGCCAGTCGGCATGTCACTTGATTATAATGATATATCATATGTGTATATATACTACTGTATATATATATATTGATTGATTGACTGATTGATTGATTGACTGTTTAGATCAGAAACACGGACTAAAACACATACAAATAAATTACAAACATTCCTTATTTGGTGCCTGCTCAAAATAAAATAACTAACATGGCATGACAGAATCTCCAATTTGGACCTCACGAAGAGAATATATATTAGGTCATCACGTATTCTAAGCCAAGACATGTGATGTTGTTTGACCATTTATCTTCCTCCTCACATTTCCTTCCCGGATAATTCTTACAATTGTGTGGTAATCATATTGTTTTTGTTGGCTCGATCCCAGAGCTGTACTGGTTGGCAAATGAAATCCCGTCTCTGCATGGGATTAAAGCAGGGCCACCACCACCCACCCACCCACACACACACACACACACACACACACACACACGAGCGCGCGTATGTGTGGGTGATGCACCATATGCTAAATTCGCATGAAGGCATGAATTAATACAGGTCCCTTGCTTACCTAACACTTCACATAACCACAGCAGGTTACTTAAATCAGATTTTAAAAATTATTAATTTTATTTTTTTTTATTTTTCACGTCCTGTCCTTCCATTGATGCATAAAAAATGGAGGTTCGAAACACTATGAAGTACATTGATTTATTGTCAACAGACATCTCACTAGGTTCAAACAATCAACAGATATCTCACTAGGTTCAAACAATCAACAGACATCTCACTAGGTTCAAACAATCAACAGACATCTCACTAGGTTCAAACAATCAACAGATATCTCACTAGGTTCAAACAATCAACAGATATCTCACTAGGTTCAAACAATCAACAGACATCTCACTAGGTTCAAACAATCAACAGATATCTCACTAGGTTCAAACAATCAACAGACATCTCACTAGGTTCAAACAATCAACAGACATCTCACTAGGTTCAAACAATCAACAGACATCTCACTAGGTTCAAACAATAAACAGACATCTCACTAGGTTCAAACAATCAACAGATATCTCACTAGGTTCAAACAATCAACAGATATCTCACTAGGTTCAAACAATCAACAGACATCTCACTAGGTTCAAACAATCAACAGATATCTCACTAGGTTCAAACAATCAACAGATATCTCACTAGGTTCAAACAATCAACAGATATCTCACTAGGTTCAAACAATCAACAGATATCTCACTAGGTTCAAACAATCAACAGATATCTCACTAGGTTCAAACAATCAACAGATATCTCACTAGGTTCAAACAATCAACAGACATCTCACTAGGTTCAAACAATCAACAGATATCTCACTAGGTTCAAACAATCAACAGATATCTCACTAGGTTCAAACAATCAACAGATATCTCACTAGGTTCAAACAATCAACAGATATCTCACTAGGTTCAAACAATCAACAGATATCTCACTAGGTTCAAACAATCAACAGATATCTCACTAGGTTCAAACAATCAACAGACATCTCACTAGGTTCAAACAATCAACAGACATCTTACTAGGTTCAATCAATCAACAGATATCTCACTAGGTTCAAACAATCTTCAGACATCTCACTAGGTTCAAACAATCAACAGATATCTCACTAGGTTCAAACAATCAACAGACATCTCACTAGGTTCAAACAATCAACAGACATCTCACTAGGTTCAAACAATCAACAGACATCTCACTAGGTTCAAACAATCAACAGACATCTCACTAGGTTCAAACAATCAACAGATATCTCACTAGGTTCAAACAATCAACATATATCTCACTAGGTTCAAACAATCAACAGATATCTCACTAGGTTCAAACAATCAACAGACATCTCACTAGGTTCAAACAATCAACAGACATCTCACTAGGTTCAAACAATCAGCAGACATCTCACTAGGTTCAAACAATCAACAGACATCTCACTAGGTTCAAACAATCAACAGACATCTCACTAGGTTCAAACAATCAACAGACATCTCACTAGGTTCAAACAATCAACAGATATCTCACTAGGTTCAAACAATCAACAGACATCTCACTAGGTTCAAACAATCAACAGACATCTCAATAGGTTCAAACAATCAACAGATTAATCACTAGGTTCAAACAATCAACAGACATCTCACTAGGTTCAAACAATCAACAGACATCTCACTAGGTTCAAACAATCAACAGACATCTCACTAGGTTCAAACAATCAACAGACATCTCACTAGGTTCAAACAATCAACAGACATCTCACTAGGTTCAAACAATCAACAGACATCTCACTAGGTTCAAACAATCAACAGATATCTCACTAGGTTCAAACAATCAACATATATCTCACTAGGTTCAAACAATCAACAGATATCTCACTAGGTTCAAACAATCAACAGACATCTCACTAGGTTCAAACAATCAACAGACATCTCACTAGGTTCAAACAATCAGCAGACATCTCACTAGGTTCAAACAATCAACAGACATCTCACTAGGTTCAAACAATCAACAGACATCTCACTAGGTTCAAACAATCAACAGACATCTCACTAGGTTCAAACAATCAACAGATATCTCACTAGGTTCAAACAATCAACAGACATCTCACTAGGTTCAAACAATCAACAGACATCTCAATAGGTTCAAACAATCAACAGATATCTCACTAGGTTCAAACAATCAACAGACATCTCACTAGGTTCAAACAATCAACAGACATCTCACTAGGTTCAAACAATCAACAGACATCTCACTAGGTTCAAACAATCAACAGACATCTCACTAGGTTCAAACAATCAACAGACATCTCACTAGGTTCAAACAATCAACAGACATCTCACTAGGTTCAAACAATCAACAGACATCTCACTAGGTTCAAACAATCAACAGACATCTCACTAGGTTCAAACAATCAACAGACATCTCACTAGGTTCAAACAATCAACAGATAACTCACTAGGTTCAAACAATCAACAGACATCTCACTAGGTTCAAACAATCAACAGACATCTCACTAGGTTCAAACAATCAACAGACATCTCACTAGGTTCAAACAATCAACTGATATCTCACTAGGTTCAAACAATCAACAGACATCTCACTAGGTTCAAACAATCAACAGACATCTCACTAGGTTCAAACAATCAACAGACATCTCACTAGGTTCAAAGAATCAACAGACATCTCACTAGGTTCAAACAATCAACAGATATCTCACTAGGTTCAAACAATCAACAGATATCTCACTAGGTTCAAACAATCAACAGATATCTCACAAGGTTCAAACAATGACATTTTCTTGCGTTAGCTCGTTTTGAACCCACAGTAGTCCACATAAGCGCAACTACTACAAGACATTGCTGCTACTAGTGAGTACACTAGGCTGACTTTGAGTGAATATAGGTGTGTCTGTGTTGTTTTTTTTTAAAAAATAACCAGACTCCTTCGCTATCAGGCGAGCTCTCTCCGACTTCGGAGGTACTTGTAATTTACAATACTACAACAAGAACGAGTAGTCGAGTTATGAGTCCAGCTAGTCGGCGGATGCAACAAATTCACCGCGTCGCGGCTAGACGGGAAAAGTTTAACTGAGTTAAATTCTTAACCACGCCGGCCTCTAAAAAAAAACAATTTAACATTGCCGCAATACCACCGCATCACCATCAATACGTTGATAATGTATGTCTAAATACCTCATTCACATTGCCGAAGAATTGGGATTTGAAGACGGAAATGTGACGTATGTTTAAATTTTAGGAAAATATCTTGGAGAAACCGGAGAACTAGTGTCAGGTGTAATGGGTGAACAATTTGTCCCATAAAAGATAGCTCCTGCAATGAATACGTTAGTTTATTGTGGAGATACTGGCGTTAGGTTACAGACATTGAGCAGTGAACTTGTGCAGACGGTAGTCTTCTCCCCTTGACGTTTGCTCTTTCAATTTTGCTCCAGACAAATAACTCGTTCATGTGCCGCTGGCTGGCTGACTTGCCTGCGGATTGAACCGCTGGACTAGCTGGCTTGCCTCCAGGTCCGGTGTTCCTGTGACGAGTTGTGCCTCTGGGCTAGCTGGCTTGCCTCCAGGTCCGGTGTTCCTGTGTTCGAGTTCCCATCAAGTCTAGATTTTTGTTTTTTATTCGGCTACGGCTCTCAAGGCTTCTAAAATGTGTGTGTGCCTTGAAACATTTTGGGAAGTGAACGGCTGGCGTGATATCACCCATCACTCAACGAGTGCCGATTATTCTATCAACAAATGTAGGGCCAGCACTAGGTATACAATGCGCATCAAGTGCAGCTAAGGTCTTTTGATCTTTCTTTCTTTCTTTCTTTCTTTCTTTCTTTCTTTCTTTCTTTCTGTGATCCCAAATAGTGCTACACTCACAACTTTATGAGCCAATCAACCAGTCTACTTACTAATAAACCAAATAATCAGACAGGCTACCTAACTAACGATCTACCTATCTACCTACTTGTTTGCCTGCCTGCTTACCTACCTAACCGCCTATCTTCCCATCTACCAACCAACAAGCCTGTTAACCCGCTTGTCTACCTACCTACATACATATATTTTTAATTATCCGGTACTCATTTTATGTTATAGTACAAGAAGTTATTTTGGGGCAAGTGCAGAAATTAAGATAGTGTCATATATTTTTGAAGGGAGTGGGAGATCACTGTATTGCATGCCCCATCTCTAACAAAAGATGTAGAGCCCCATCCTCTTCTATCTTCAATAACCCCAGAATATGAACCTTGAGTTATCTGCAGGCCTCGTTTTGTTAAGTATTGTCTAGGAGATATAGATTATGGCCCTGGTAAGATGGTAATTTACTAATTGGGAATCTGCCCCTTCTCCAATGATTCTGATAGCTCTGGAGCCCCCTTTTAGTTTATCAAATCTGAGGAAAGTCAGGAGAATTTTCTCAGCCTGATTTAGATGAAGAAAACATGGATGTTGAGCAGTTGATAGGTATAGAGTCTTTTATTTCCCCTTTTAGTAAGTCATTATGAGTTAATTTATCTTTTAACAATCAAACACATAATCAATCACATTAGATTTTGACAACATGATGCACAAAGAAGTAGTTGACAGATAGGTTTGAACTTGACAAATTAACAGAAGGTCAATTCATGTTAATCATTTATTGACTGGCCTGAGCCTTCTGGTCAGTACATACATCTCTGTTGTGATTTACACAAAGTAATAGAACAGTTGCACATTGGACCATTGTCCCAGACAATCAATAACAAGCATCAATATATGAAATGTCAACAAGTGTGAAAACATAGTAAACATTTTGATGTTGTACATAATAAGTATGATAGTGGTGTCTCAACCATAAACATTATCAGTTTTTCCTGAAATTGGGTGTGGGTTCGACCAAGGAAAATGTAACCTGGTGACTGGAAGATTAGGTAAGCCAGGGTCCATTGACTGATGGATCCACGTCAGGTCTGCCCGTATAGCTCCTCTGAAGGCCTCCCCATGCTCTGCTCATAGCGAAGTCATCCTCCCTCTCACTTGTGGTTCATCCTCTCTCGGCTTCCCTCTCTCAGGTCTGATTTAGGTGGTTAGTTTGCTGATGTGTTGGGTGGTTGTTGGTATGTAGCCACCAAGATCACTGATGAGTATTCACATAAATATAAACATTCCTACCAATACAATAATAAGAAGTAGGTCGGAAGAAATCTAAATTCCTGAAGTAGGAACTAGTTCCCCTCCCCCTTCTTTTCTCTCTAAGCTAGTGTTGGGTTAATTTGGGGTGGTCAGAGTTTATCACACTGTGTACGCCTTGGATCAACTTGTTCCTGCTGTATGTAAGTCTTCATTTGACCTGGGGTCAGTGAACGTGTACAGTGAGACAATGACAAGAGTGAGAAGGTGTCAAGATGCATGTAAATAAATGACATACATTTATAACATTTCTTCTACTCAATGGTGTTCACAATGTGTATAAATATTTCTCTGTGTTTTCCCAATTAACTTCTTCTTCTTCTTGTGTCTAATAACTCTCTTCCATTACCTGTTGTTGTTGTGATGTTGAGTGTTGTGTTGTGTGGTGATGAGTGGTGATGAGTGGGGTTGTGTTTTAAGTTATGTTGAGTATGAGTTAAGTTCACTTCGCGTGGTGGTGTTCCGCGAAGCACAACTTTCTCATGTATTGCAGTTCCTAAGTGCTCTTATCTAATTAAATTTGACATAAATATAAATATTTATTTCGCCAAACCCTATTATTTCTACAGACAAAGGAGAAAGGAAAGATTGATTTCACCTTCAGCTTTCTAGATTGTAAATAGGCATAGATAAGTCTGTTTTAGAACAAGGCACTTGTTCTAGTACACGAACTGTCATTTCAGCTGTAGACAGTGATAGCATCCTGTTTCTGGTGAAATGCACAAGATTGCTTTCGAATCATCACTTCTCACAGTTGTTTAGAATAGAATGTAATAGTGTAATGCACTTCCCAAAGTTAATAATTATCTTTAAGAATATCAGAGGTGGCAGTTTCATCGAAGAGAATATTCTGGCCGGGAATGGCTTTGCGTCATTAGAATCTACAGTCGAGCATTTTTAAATTTCTGAGGTTTTAATTAATAATCATACATTTCAATTGACATCACAACATGGGTTTACGTTACTTGACACTTGATACATCGGGTTCTTAGTCTAATCAAGGGCTAACAAACGTACCTCGGATCCAGACTTTTGCCTTGTCCATTGAATTTGTGATCACACACTCTTCTCACCTCCGTCCATGGAGCGAATTCAGACAAAAGTGCGGCTGATTAACATTTCTGATGAAATGGGGATATATGTTAATTATGCACTGGCGCGAAGGCGGGTCAGGTGGTTTTTTCATCCAATGATTTTCCGAGCTTGGTCTGATGAAATCCTTCAAGAATCCACGTCATTTGTCACTTGTTCAGTTCCAGTTTCGATGTTAAGTTTTACGTCCCAATCTCCAATTGCGTTTGTGAAGTCAATTTCTTTTAATGTTGTTTCCTCTTTTTGCGGCATTTGTTGATAAGATGAATAATGTTGGCTGCGTTATGCCACATGGCCCCACTCCAGATTGTTCTATGGTATGGAACTATGTTTCCAACATTTTCAGTTATCAAGCTGTTCCCATTTGTCCTCCCCTGTATTCTCTTCTGCATCTGATTGACCTGGTTCATCAGGCACTGGGTGTCGACTCAGGAAGTCCGCTCCCACATTCATTTTCCCAGGAACATATTTAAAACCCGGAAAGAGTAAGGTTGGGAAAGCCC
>JACEFZ010004160.1:0-50000 GCA_014155875.1 Cepaea nemoralis
TTTTTGGGACAAAAAACCCTTTTTTTGAAACCCCTTGCTCCCAAGTTTACTTGTTGAAATTCGCATGACAGCATGCAAGTTGCAGTCCGACAATAAAGACCTATTCTTAGATTTGTTGATCTTCAAGCATGAAAATGCTTGTTCGCAAATGTATGTTAATCCAAAAAAATAAAAAGTTTGGCTGCAAAGTTTTTCAATTTGGGAAATGATTCTTGTGTTTTAAAAAGATCCATAGAATCCAACACATCATCTGACTTAAATTTTCTCTTTCAGATCATGATCTGCTTGTAAGTCAAATAGCTCCAATTGTATGTCATCAGTGGCTTTATCCGCTTCTACACAAAAAGGGGGAAAACTGGGGAATATTGAACTGTGACTCTAAGTTCTTGAAATTTCGGAATCTCCATTAAAATTCTTCAATCAATCCCAATTAATTGGGTTTTGTACTTTTCAGTCATTTCACCAGAAGTGGTTCTTGTTTCAGCAAAGGGAAGTGAAAAAAATCTTATTCACTTGCTTGTCTGGATAACAGTGAGAGTTTCCCGGGAAATGATTTTACATGTACATAAAAATTAATGTGCAAAACAACCCATTGCACTGAATTTTGACATTCATTTCATTTCACTTTTCCATAATTTCAATGGCAAAACATAAAGTCAAAACTTCCACTCTTTATTGACAATGTTAGTATTAAAGTCAAATTCAATGCCCTTCATCCCCCGGGAAAACCATCACTATTTCTTCTCTAAGTTCCCACACTCGCCTCAACACCTTGTAGAGGACTCAGCCATCGAACACTGGTGTGGTACAGGATATCGGAATTTTCAGTTTCCAAATCGTCAAGTAATGCCTGATTACGGTGATTACGTCCTCTTGATCTGATGAGGCTGAGACACTGACAACTGGGTCAATAACATGCTGGTATTCAAAAACAGTTTTACACAGACTTTCTTAGTGAATAACACAGTGAAGTGGTAGTAATGTATGGTCTGGATATTCTGCTTTTTAACTTTTTCACTTATTTAACTTACCAGACCTACATTTTTCCCCCGTCAAAGCACGAGCTCCGTCAGTTGCAACACTTGCCATCTTGTTCCAACAAACACAGTTCTTTCAATTACAGTTAGTAACAGCAGTGAATATATCATGGGGCCCGTGGTTGTGTTTTGAGTGACTCAAACACTCAGTAACTTTTCAGTGAATGTGAAAAGAAGTGTTTATACCACGTAAAAAATATCAATAATTGGGCAGCATCACGTACAACCCGGGACTTCATCCAATGGGAAGAGAGTACCCACACACATTTTTACTTGCATCTTGAAGTTTTTGCATCAAATTATCATTATCTTGTCAACACGTCTGAAAAAACAGTTCTCCTTGATAAGTAATGTTGTTTAAATCTGCTTTTTTTTGGTTTTTATGTTCTGGACACATAATGTTTGCTACATTAGCAATCTTTCCTTGATGAACTCGCCTTTTAGAAAAAGGCTTGTTTTGTTTTACAATTCTGTATGATAGCACACGACTAGCTTCAGTTGTAGCATCTTGAATTTAAAAACTATTAGTGAAAAAAGTTTGCTGTTTCTCCAAATTTTTCACCAACTCCATCATTTCCGTTCCTTCCCTTCGGGTTGGTTTAAAATTTTATCCTAAATCGGAATGTTCGTTTGAAAAAGTCTTTTTTAAAATTTTACTCATTGAAGACAAAACCACTGACTCACGACACAACAAGCACTGATTTGATACCAACTTTTTTTACAACAGTACTTAGTTGTCCATTCATTTATTAAAAACACGGCCTTTATCTTCAATCTTACGTTTGTTATTGGACACGCATTTTTTTAATAAATTTTAACAGTTAGAATTTTTCAAAAATTTAAAACGGAAATGAAAAAAAAAACCCACTTCCGGCTGTAAATGAAAATAAAATATTCGGAAAAACAAGTAGTAAACTTAGAATAAATTTCAGAAAACATTCAAGACTACTACAACAAATAAATTTAAATTTGAACATTGTAAAATGTGGAAATAATTTATAACCGTAAGAAAACTTTTAAATTTAATATTTTCTTGCAAAATAAATCATTTATTCACCAAAAAAATAATGTTTTTCATAAAATCATCCCCATTTTAAATTTTTTTATGTCGATAAATATTTTTTTATATGAAAATCAAAAATTCGCATCTTTAGCATTACATCGTTCCAAATGTTGCTGTATGTAGCCGGGGGTGTTGTTGGAGTGAGCTCCCAACCATGCATAAATTTCCACAATGGCTCTGCGTTCATCACCTATGCAGCAAAAGTCCAACTCCTGGTCTTCTCGTGGCGGAACTGTTTAACTGATCCAGTGCCGAAGGGCAATTACGCAAAATGGGACCTCCAATTTGGACAGAAGGACGATTTTTTCGCCGTACTAGGATCATTGTGTTTTTTCGGGGTGTTTAGTGGTATCTTCCGCAATTTCAGTGCTCAATGAATGGAAATTTACATTTATAAAAACTTTTCATTGATTGTGTACCATTTCTCGTGCAAACCAAAAATTGGGTTTTTGGCACTGAATCATTTAACTAACACGAGAAGGGGCGGCGGCGAGTCACTAGCGACGGGAAATAACCAGAACTCTTTTAGATGTGTATGTACGAAATGCATGCGCAGACATGGGGGGTGCTGCCTACAAAATCTAAACTCGAATAAGACCACAGTCTGCTCTAGCAAAAGAAAGGGCTGAAGACGGAGGCAACCAGCCAGGAGGCGCACCATAGAAATCAGGATGCCACGAAATCATGCGTAATGAAATATGTCAACAAATCCCTAAATTTTTTGGGGGCCCTCACCTGCTTTGGACCCCCAGGAAGGTGCAGTGCCGGGCCCTATACCCTATGTGATCTCTCTAGATCACAGCTACTGGAGGTCTTCTCAGATGGCTTGTGGAGCCAGGGGCCCCTGAGAATAGAGCTTTCTGGCCGTACCAAGCAAAGACTAAAACTAAGCACTGGAATGCGGAGGGAGTCAGCAACAACAAAATTATAGAACTAGAAAACATCTTGGACCAAGAAAAGGTAAGCGCATGTGCTTGCAAGAAACTCACCTCAATGACAAAAGAAATGATGTCTGGGAAAATTTCCAGTAATAAGGGACACACTTTTGAACTTTTGTAGTCAGCTTAAGGTCATCATAAAATTGATACCATCCCACTGTGGAGTACCCGGGCACGACAGAATGATCGATTGACTAAGGAAGGAGCACAAAAAGAACAGCCCGATGTGCCCGTTACATACCACCAAAGAAAAAAAAATGATCAAATCGTCAGAGGGCCACCAAAACCTGCCAAAAACAGCCACCCGTTATGGACAGACCAGAACAAGTCATTATTCTGGCCTCAGAACAGGACACAATATATTACGCAACCACCTGTATACAAGATTCAAGATTTGGGGAATCAGCCATGTGCACATTGGATTGGCGTCGCAGCACCCGGGGACATACTCAAAGACTTCCCAAATTACAACACGTCCAGGCAAACCTTCTGGCCTAGAGAGGACGAAAGTGGAAGATAAACTCTATGGACTGCTGAGTGAACAAAAAAAAGACAGTTAAATTCACACAAGAGGCAACATTGCAGTTATAGACATATTTCAAGCGAATGAAAGAAGAAGATGAACCCATGATATTACAAAGGGTCAAGGACTGTTTACAAAAAATAGATAATTAGAAAGAAATCTTATCAAAAATGTTAAAAACAATCATGACGGTACATGAATTTCTGAAACCTTCAACAAAAAAACTTAAAAACGAAGTAAAAATGTTTATTTCTAAATGCCCTCGCGGGCGCAAAAAATCAGCTGGCCGGCGCATGGGGCCCGGGGGCCCGTGTTTGCCCACACCTGCCGAAAAGCGATGGAAAATACTGATTTACTTGCCAGCTTGTGCTATTAAAGACAGCTCGTGTTTACACTTTGTTTTTTACTTTTTATTCAACCTTACAGATACATGAAAAGCACACATTAATAACTATGTGAACTACTTTATACAAACGATAATTAAAAAAAAAAATATACATAAAATGGAATGTTCTATAGCAAAACTGATATCTATGGGAAAAAAAATATATTTTATGGCTGAGCTCTAAAGATCGCATACCAGCCACGGGCTCGTTCAGACTCCCGGTTTTTTCATCTACAATATATAACATTTATTGCGTGACCGGAGATGAGAAAATTTCCCGATACAAATGCGAGATATCGGATTGAGGAAACATTTATGTTTATGTTTATTAAACATATATATATAATATAATAAAATATATATATATATATATATATAATATATATATATAATATTATATATATTTAGTCTTTCCTCTTGAGCCTAAGGCGGCGCATAGGGCAGAAGTCCTGTCTCTCCATGCTTGGCGGTTCGCTGCTACCTGTTGTAGATCTTGGATATTTACTTGGCCATTGAATGAGCCTTCTCTAATGATGGTTCTACGCAGGGTCTCTCTTGGTCTTCCCCGTTTTCTTTTCCCTACTGGTGACCATATGAGGGCTTGGTAGGGGAGTCTTGACTTGTCCATTCTGAGTACATGGCCGATGTAGTTCCAACGGCGTCTTCTTATGAAATTGGATACTGTATCTTGCTTAGTCTCTTGTCTTATTTGCGAATTGGTTCTGAAGTCTGTCCAGTGGATGTTTAGAAGTCTTCTAAGACATTTTGTTCTCAAAATTGTCTAATTTTTTTATCTAAAGCTACCGTTGATTTCCAACTTTCACATCCATACGTTAACACTGGAATCACACAAGAGTTGAAGATTTTAAGTTTTGTGTGTTTGCTGAGTGTCTTTGACTTCCAGATGTTTGACAGTTTATTGAAGGCACTAGATGCCAGTGCGATTCTAGATGATATTTCTGGTGTTGAGTCCCCTGTAGATGTCATTTTGCTTCCTAGGTATGTAAAGCTGTTGACTTTTTCAAAGAACGTAGCTGTTCAATTTGGTGTCATCTGAACTGTTTGTAAGATCAATAGTCTTTGTTTTTGTGGTGTTAATTGGAGCCCAAATTTTGCTCTGAAACATTTTGGAGGTGGTTTTTTTCTCTGGACACCCGGGGTTTTGTTGAACTCAAAAGCACTATGTCGTCGGCAAAGTCCAGGTCTTCTAGAATTTTGTCAACCCAATGGATCCCTCATATTTGTGTTGTTTGTGCATTTGCGCATGACCCAATCGATAGCTTTTCCCCAAAAAGCATCGGTGATAAGACGCAACCCTGTTTCACTCCGTTTCGATTGAGAACCAGTCAGAGTTGCCTGTTTCTGTCTTACGCAGCAACGTTTTTCTTTGTAGAAAGATTTATGACGTTGGTATATTTGGTGGGGAAAACCATAGATGTTAAGTAGATTCAAAGTGAAGGAGGTGGATGCTGTCGAAAGCTTTTGAAAGTCGACAAAGTTGGTGATTAATTGGGACTGGAATTCTACGGAGTCTTCAATGATTATCTGAGGGTGAAAATGTGGTCTATGCATGACCGTTTTGGTCTGAAGCCTGCTTGTTCTTCTCACTTTTCCCGCTTCTCGCTTCTCTCACTTCTCGCTTGTTCTTGTATTTTACTTTGCTCCGTCATTTTTAATGTGAAATTATAATATAAAATATATATATATATTTTCACATTAATATGACGGAGCAAAGAAAAAATACAGGCGTATTGTAAACAGAAGAGGTTCACATGGGCCACAGGGCTTCTGCTTAAAACCCCGGGTGCGGTGATGGTGGGGTTGTGAGTTGAAGCCGTTAGCTGGACATAATCGTTGACTTCTCGTTCAAAAAGGGAAATTTGCAAACTCATCACCCATCATCATCATCAAGTGCCGTGCCGGCTGGCGTAGGCGTTCATGGCTCTCCATAGATCTCGGTCTTTGGTTTTCTGGATCAACTCTGCTGCTGATATTCCTCCATGCCACCGTCTCAATCCATCCAGCATCACTTCTCTTGGTCTACCTCTGCCTCTCTTCCCCTCGATCTTTCCAGTTGTTACGATGTTCTCCAATGCCTCTCTTCTCATCACATGACCGAAGAAAGCTGTTTGTCTCTGTCTTATTGTTGTATATAATGTTCTAGTTTCATTAGCCTGTTTCAGGCAGTCGTCGTTAGTTACTCTGGCAGTCCAAGGAATTCGCAACATTCGTCTCAGGAACCACATCTCTGTTGCTTCTAATTTCTTCTTAATTTGTTCATTTACATTCCAAGATTCACTGCCATACAGCAAAACTGGTTCTACATAGCATTTCAGCACTCTCTTTCTTACATTCAGTGATAGTGACTTATTGCATAAGATACTCTTCATTTTCTGAAATGCGGCTTTTGCCTGCCCTATTCTGCTCCTAATCTCTGTTGTACATCTTCCATCTGATGTTATAAATGCCCCTAGGTATCTAAAATTATCAACTTGGTTAAGGATTTTCCCTTCTATTTCTATGTCACATTTTGGTGTCACCATTTTCTTTGATATTACCATTGTTACTGTTTTCTTGATATTCAAGGAGAGTCCTTTCCTTGCACTCTCTGTTACTACAACGTCTAATAATTGTTGTAGGTCTGTTGAATTATCCGCCACCAATACTGTGTCATCTGCATAGCGTATATTATTTATATTATAACCTCCAACTAGTATTCCTGGCATCTCTTTGATCTCTCTCATTATTACTTCGCTATACAGGGAGAAAAGATCTGGTGACAAGACACACCCTTGTCGTACTCCTAGCTTTATCTGTTCGTAACTACCCTCTTTATTTCCCATTTTAATTGCTGCTACTTGGTTCCAGTAAACTATTCTTTATTATTCTTAAATCTTTTCCATCAATGTTGATATCTTCCAACATTTTAATCAGTTCATCATGTTTTACTTTATCAAATGCCTTAGTATAATCTATGAAGCACAAATATATGTCTCTCTGTTTCTCTATTGACCTTTCTATTAGTGTCCGTAATGTATAAATTGCATTGTTTGTGCCCTTTCCTTCCACAAATCCATACTGTTCTTCACTAATTTCCATTTTTATTTTCTTTTTGGTTCTTCTCATTATGATTCTGAGTAGAAGCTTAGTGATATGGTTTATAAGGTTAATTGTACGAAAATCTTCACAATCAATTGCTCCTGGTCTTTTTGGTATAGCTATAAATACAGATTTCAGCATATCACTGGGTAAATATCCACTGCTGTAAATATCATTCAACATTTTGGTTAATATATCTACTCCAAATTCTCCCAATACTTCTAATTCTTCTATTGTGATTTCATCTGGCCCAGCTGTTTTTCCTTTCTTCATACGTTTCATAGCAGTCAGCGACTTCTTCTTTCAGAATAGGTGGACCTTCTAAGTTACTATCTTCTGTTAATTCTTCCCTTTCTCCTTCATATAATTCTCTTATATACTCATTCCACCTTTCATTATAGCATCTTCCTCTAATATTATCTTTCCTGTTTTTGATTTCAAACACCCCTGTATTTATTCTTATTTTTCTTCCTGTAAGCTCACTGATTTGTCTGTGCATATTTTTTGTATCTTTAATGGAATTTAATTCAATTTTTTTGCATTGCTCGTTTAACCAACTTTCTTTAGCCTTCCCACATTTATCTTTTATTTCTTTATTTATCTTAGCGTATTCTTGTTTTTCATTTTTACTCTGTTTTCTTATGTCCATCAGTTTTAAGATATCTTCATTCATCCATTTTTTCTTAGCTATTTTGCCTCTCTCCGGTAATACTTCTTTGCTAATTGATGAATGGAGGTCCCTTAACATTTCCCAATTGTTCATCTATACTCTGTATTTTAGTTATTGCATTGTACCTATTTTTCACAGTCACTCTGTATTGTTCTTGCATTTCTTTATCTATTTTCAGAACCTCTTTAATAAGTCTCATGTTCTTAACCATTTTTTTTCCCCCTCTCTTTAATCTTACTTTTATTTGTCCACATAGTGGTACATGATCACTATTACAATCAGCACCAGCATTGTCTTTACATTAATTAAAGCATTTCTAAATCTTTATTAATTAGTATGTAGTCAATTTGGTTGCGTAATTTTCTTATCAGGCTTATCCATGTGTACAGTCGTCTTTTATGGTGATTTAAACCATGTGTTTCCAATTATCATATCATTGATATTTGCCCATTCTATTAGCTCTTCCCCTCTTTCATTTCTTGTACCTAAACCATAATTCCCCACTACATCTCCATTTTTTCCCCTTTTCCCATTTTTGCATTAAAATCACCAAGTATTATCTTTATTTCTTGTGATCCAATTTGAGCCATCGCCATTTCTATTTCGTCCCAAAAAATGTTGTATTTCTTTCCCAACTACTGCTTGCTGTTGGTGCATATACTTGTATAATATTTATGTCTATTGGTTTGCCTTTGATTTTTACCATAATAACTCTATCTGAAATACACCAGTATCCATTAATTTACTTGGCTGTTTTTTTTGTCTAATATTATTCCCACACCTTTTTTATGTGTATCCCTCCAGAATAAATTATTGTGTGATTGTCAGCTATAATTTTGCCCGATCCTTCCATCTCATCCACTAACGCCTAGTATATTTATTTTTATGCTATCCATCTCTCTTAGAACATTGGTCAACTTTCCTAGCTCATTTAATGTCCTAACATTCCATGTTCCTACTCTAAAAATTTTTTTATTTTAGTTAAGATTTTGCCATCAGTAGTGGATAACGGTCTGGTGTCACCTTGTGGCTCATGACTGTCCCTACCGGACGAGGATGTCCTAAGACAGCCCTTAACGTTTCCCCACTAACTTTGATATATGTTTTGCCATGAAGTCTTGGGAAGATAATGTGGGGGTTTCCCCCTTTCCTTCCACATTCACATGGTGGTCTTTTTACCCCCTGCCTTTGACAGCCATTTCCGACTGTAAGGACAAGTGAGTGCCCTGCTCTGCTCAGCTGCAGAGTTGTCCACTTATTCCGGTGGATACTCGGTCCCCAGAGCTGTGTTAGCCACACCGTAGTGTGTTTCCATCCTCCACCGCGGGGGGGTGCAGTTGGAAATTTTTCCCCTTTATAAAGTTGTGGTCTATGACCCAAAAATCTCCAGTACTTTTAGAGGACAATTGCAAAATACTGAGTGTAAAAAAATATTGCTTAGTATTTGCTTTCCGCCTGATTGGGGATAGGTGCACGTGTCCACCAGGTCTGTTGCCCAAAGGGGCCAGCCACTGCGCCCACTACGTGGCTCCTTAGAAATATAAGGGGGGTCATTTGAAAATCCATTCGTGCCGCACCGCGCGTAATTGCGTACGTTGAACATGGTCATGTCATAGTCATGTGATAATTACTGACCGATGAATAAAATAGCTAAGTGCCTTATCGTCCCATGATGCAAAGGTTCTGCTTTCTGACCGTTGAGAAATGGCCGTGGTTGATCAAATCCGCCCAAAGAAGCCTCAAAGAGTTTTGATTCAGTTTCTTTCGTTTGAAGGATGTCGACCAGTGGACATTCCTCGAAGAATTGCAGGCAGCGCACATAACAAATGTGTGTCGAAGGCAACAGTGACAGATTTGGGCACAAGTGTTTTGGACGTCCAGTTCACAACAGATCTTCGACGGCCCAGTCAAGCGCATATTGGCTGCAACAGAAAAAACCATCGCCAAAACTGATGCAGCAGACATATGAACCGTCTGTCGAAGAATACGTTCGCTAGCGACAGAATTTGATGCGTCAATCGGACAATTCAAAAGGTCGTTCGTAAGAAACTGCAATATCGGAAGGTGTCTTCATAGTGGGTACCACAGATGTTGACCTACCATCAAAAGAGGAACGCTTGGGATGGTGTTTGAAACCACTTTGGCTGCGTTACAGGTGGACGGGGATGCATTTCTTTTCCGCATAGTGGCAGGCGATGAATCATGGTGTCACCACTTCGAGCCGAGCAGCAAAAGAGAGAGTATGCAATGGAAGCATGAGGATCACAAAAGCCAAAAAATTCAAGTTACACTTTTCCGCTGGTAAGGTTATTGCTAAGCTCATGTTTGTACCATGAAGAGCTATGTTGGCCGACTTTAAGAACCTTTGTGTCAACATCAACTCTACCCACTACTTGCAAACACTAGAAAGCTGCAAAAAGCTATCAAGAATAACCGACCCTGGCATGCTTTCTCGCGTGTGATTTTGTATGCACGATAAATACTCGTTCCATGTCGCAAAGATGTGCAGGAAGCATTAGCAAGGAAGAAGTGGGAAATTCTGCACCATCCATGCCTATAGTCCTGATTTTGTCACCATGTGATTTTCATTTTGTTCGGACCTCTAAAAAAAGCTCTCAAGGGGCAACGATTTCACACAGATGCAACGTAATGAACGCGGTAAAACTTGGTTCAGTGAGCAACCACATACTTTTTTGTGGACGACATTCGCTGCCTACCTAAGAAATGGGATGCTTGCCTGAATGCCCACGGTGACTTCTTCTGACCAATCCATGTTGCATAATTTTTCAAAATGAATGCTTTTTTTAATTTAACCCCAAAGTTAAAGTTTTTTTCATGCTTTTTGGGGAAAAAAAAACAACATTGGAACGGGTTTCACATGAACGTCCCTAATGTAAGGGCAGTTGTTACATTCTTCTTCTGCCACTTATTATTATTATTGCATTCCTCCCCCCTCTCCTCCATGTACGTAAAGACGTAAGAAAATTCGGTACATAGACACACCTCACATACATATATGCACACACATACACACACACACACACACACGCACACACCAACACAAAACATAACGCCTCATACCATGGAAATCAACGCAAAGCTGTCTGTTTCCAAATCGCCGGTGGCTGATTCTGATCCTCAACTCGGGATGTAGAGGAATGATGAAACTGCGGCTCATTATCTCCCTAACCACAACACAAGAACTGAATAGACGGATCATTTTTTGGGCAGTATTACATAAAACACAGGGGTTTGTGCAGACAGAAGGACTTCATACTGTCTGTGATTACCGTGCAGAGAACAAAGGATGCACATTCCAACAGCATCAGTGAGTATGTATGTTAAGTATTTCACCCAAAAAATATGGTTCGTGTAATCACTTGTTATGATATATAACTCTACAGTATGCACCGGATGACCTGTAGCGAAATACGCCAGGCAATAAATTGTGTAGCCTATTTTTGTGGCTCCTGTGTTGACATTCACTGAGTGGATACACTGTTTTGAATTTCGTATCTTGTTTTACTTTGTTATTCTAGATATCTCTCCCATTCATTTAAACTCCCTGGCTTCAGTTTGTCCTCTGTGTGTGTGTGTGGGGGGGGGGGGGGGGGGGGGGAAGGGGGGGGGGGAATAGCGTTTGAAACAATTCTCAGTTTGTTTCACATGATTGCTCTCGAATATTATAGATGTCTTCCCGCTAATTTTCAATGCTGTGTTGTGGTTGTGCAGATGTTAATCATGGATTTTACCATTCATTTGAATTATGCTTCGGAGGTATGTGATTTTTCAGTATTAGCATGTGTTGCCTATTAATTTTTTTGGAATTTTCTTTACGTTATTTTTCCCATAATTAATTTTTATGCTATATGTTTTTTGCTGGGGTGGTCAGACAATTTAATATAGGGTTTTAGTTTTTCTTCTGATAAGACGGGCCCCCAGTTTTGGTTTCTATTTTTGTCCCGTTGCATATATGCTTTCTGTGGAACATAAAAGAGAAAATAGAACACAATCCTCCTGCATCTCAGTTTGTATGTGAAATACCGACATGTCCTGCATTTGTTATAATCGTGAAGAGGCTGTTAACATAAATGCCTTTGCATAAGTTGTTGGGGCGTTCACTAACTCCATTATGCTGTAACGTTTCTTTATCAACATGGGATCTAGAAGATCAATAGTAGTTTGGGAACGATGAACAGATGGGATCTATCAGCGAACAACATGACAATCCCCTGAATTTATGTATAATACGATATCAGACGACGATCAGCAGTGAAGATGGATGAACAATGAATATCTAGTTGTAAGCAAATGAAGCATTGACAGATTATTAATAACAAATGTGCCCATGAAAAATGAAACCGACTTCGTTTTCAGCAACAAGCTTTTAAAAAGTCGGGTTACATACATATAATATGAATATACAGTTTACAGAATAATGCATTTGATTCAAATTCAGCGATCAGTATGAGTGAGTTGAGTTGAGTTGAGTCAAGAACCGACATCACTGCACTCAGGACATTCCCATACGTGCTCCGTCCCCCTCGTTCAACAGCCAGCGAAGAGTCATACTACTAATCGTACCCACCGCTATCTGATTAAAAGTTCTCCTGGTCTTCCCTCTCAGTTTTGAGATTCTTCCAGAACCCCTGCCGATCCCCCGCAATCTCATTATTTCCACATATGGGTTCTCAATCTGTTCCCCCGCCTTCTCCATCCTGGTCCACAAGCGCACAACCACCCCCCCCCCTTGTCCATAGGACAAAATTTCCACCAAGAGGTGCATTCCCTGCTAGCCTATCAGCCTGTTCATTCCCCCGTACACCCGCATGACCAGGGCAAAATATCCATACAATTCTCACTATCTGTGACCTCTGAAGAGACGAGAGCCATTCCACACGAAACATTCCTTTTTCCACCTTGCTAAGCATACTCTTTGAATCCGTAATGAATACAACGTGTGTTGCACTAGTCTCCTCTAGCCACCGGAATGCCGCATGTTACTGCCTCCACCTCCATTCTCATGCTGGAGGTCGTAGTCTCATATGCCAGACTCTCCTTTTTCAAGACTCGCCCATTAGCCTTTGCAATAAAGCCCCAGCCACTACGTCTGTTTCTCACCACTGACCCATCGGGTACATGACTATGTCACCTTGATGTGTGTTGCTCTGGATCAGCTGTTGCACTTCAAACTCAGTGCGGCCCGCTGCCCATTCTCTGCACTCACGACCAGTGTTATTATTACATTGTGCCAGTCCGTCATGTCTTCCGGAACTTCAACCCACTCTCTTTCACGACTTGATGGTCTCTAGATCACACACCTGACTTATAGAAAGTTCTGCCTGTGTCATCCAGGACCTGCCTCGTCTTAGTCTATGACCCTTAACCATATCCATTTGATGCATGCAGCGGGTGATCCCTGTCTGCGGCAACTCTCAGGTACCATTTGGCCTGAAAGACTATATGTCTTTCCGTCATTGTTGGTAGCGCCAGGATATGCCTTATGCATATAATTGGTGTGTCCTTTGTGCACCCCAGGATTAACCGCATGGCAGCGTTCTGTATGCGCTCCAACCTTTCAAGCTGGCTGTTTTGATACTGTCAGCAGCCCCAAACCATACTCAGTGACAGAAATTATTAACTGCTGAAAGAGCCTGTACAGCATCATCTGATTTACCCCGGTGCTGCCATAGCCCTCAATGCATTAAGTCCCCTACAGCCTTCACCACCAAAACCTCCACATGATCCTTAAAAGAAAAAAACCTGTCAAAGGCGATACTCATAGTACTTCAACTTACTCTCTCGACTAAGAGGAAATCCATTCAACATAATACCTAGGACGTTTGCCTTGACGATCCGGTTATCCAAGGAGTTCACACACAACCGATGCCCTTGTCTGGGTTTATAATGGCCCCTGAGTCCCTGCACCTCTCCGCCATCCTGTTTACCGCCACCTATAAGTCTTTCGTCAGACTGGCCCTGTCTCTGCCCTGTCTGTACACCAGCACATCATCTGCAAATGTCAAGATTCTACCCACACCCTGGTGTCTCAATAGCTGCGATTTGCTGGTGTAGACATTAAAGAGCACTGGGGACAAGGCAGATCCCTGTGGCAACCCGGGGTAATAGTACAGGAGTCAGAAGTCCGGGAAAACCCATGCGCAGTGCAACATTACGCTCATAAATGACCGCCGCAACCCATCTAACAAGGCGATCAGTATTTGCTGTGCAACTATATCGTCATGACATATGAACAGTACGGTTTGCCTTAGATCTTCACTCCCTTAGAATTGTCATGTGGGGTTGTCCTGTGGGTAAGATTCCCATTGCCTGTTTGGCAGTCTTGAAGAAGGTGCTCTCGATTTTGCTTTGGCGTCCCAACGTTGCAATTTGAATAGCCTGTGAGAGCTACCGGTGAAATTTTGCTCTAAGTTCGCTGTGTCTTGTATTGCTGCTTGTTTCCCTGCTTTGGCTGGCTGTGAACTCCAGCGTGAAGTCCTGTATGTCGGATAAAAACACCCTGTTGTCCAACACAGTGTGATGTCATCCCGGGACTGAGGTTTGCGTGAGTATCCGATATCCCATATCTGGCTTATTGGTATGCAGACGGGTGGTTCCTCGCCGTGCAGGTAGATACTCTACGACAGTGGTTTTCAACCGGGGGGGAAATTTCCCCCCTACCCCCCAGGGGAATTTTAGGGTTTCCAGGGGGTGGTGGGATTAAGATTATGTAAAGATCGCGTTAATACAAGAACCGATTACTTGGTATTTGTTTTTTCCGTTCATACTGTACGGTTCTGTACGTCTCATCCTTCTAAAATTCAATTTATAAAGTAAGTAGTACCCACAAATCATGTTTTATGTGAACGTCTAGACTTGTTTAGTATGTGCTATTAAATTTTAGCTTCCATTATGTATACTGTGTAGGGGCGGGGGCTGGATTTTTTGGTAGGAAATACGAAAAAGGGGGGCAATGACGTTCTGAAAATATGGTGAAGGGGGGCACGGGCCAAAATAGGTTGAGAACCACTGCTCTACGACGACGATTTTTTTTTTCCCGCTCGTTTCTGTCTATTCTTGTGGTAAAATCGTGCTCTGATCTTGATCTTCATTTTGTTTGTTGCACGTAATTTTCATAGATTGATACACTTCGGTCCCAACATGAGGGGTAGGGATTTGAAAACCCTTAAGCCTCTAGAGTGTTTTCGCTTTTGGTACGGTTTGCATTTTTGCATCTTTTCCCCATGTTGGACTGGTAGTGCATGGTTCCGTCGCCCTACTACCGAGTGAGTGCGTGGCGCAACACTGTGAGCTATGAATTTCGTGTAAATGCCTTTTCATCTGTCCGAGCTTGTGTGTAGCGTGAACTGCATGTTCGGAACGATGGTTGCCGGCTTTTGCTGAATTGACGGGTTTTACCGTTTCGCTTCACAAAGTGCATTTTTCAGAAGACTCCTGGGAATCGTCGCTGGAGCTCGGAGTTCGTGCTTTGTGTGGCGCTTTCGGCGGGGCGCCCTGCGAAAGGAAATTGAGCCATATGGGATAAAACCAAGGTCAATGAAGTCATTCGGGGGACTGCCGTTTTCATCGACGACGAACTGTATTTTTCGTGTAGGACCTTTGTGTGGCATTCAGGCAGTATGGACAGTGTACCTGTACGGGCTGTTGGATTGCCGAGACTCCTGTCTTTTCCACATTCACATTGGGCAATGAGGAGCATTTTGTGTGATTTTTCTTTGGCACAGAAACGCAGCATAATGGGTACGCCCTTGCCGTGAAGAGGGAAACCCGCGACAAATTTAACTAACTAACTAACTTGCATAAATTGCTTTATGATTGTCTTTCCCTTTGCAGCTCCACGATGTATAGGGCTACTCTATGTTCCCCCCAGCCTTAGCTAAATTTTTTTTGTCTATCTCTTTTATAGGGGTATCACGGTTGGTGCTATCAGCCATAGGACTATTTTTTTTCTTCTAGTCGGCTTCCTAATATTGTCTTTTTTTGCTTGGGGGGAAAAATATCCTGTTTAGGTTATAGATGATGTGGATGACATAGTGCGATATTCTTAAAACAGCTATTTGTAAGCCACATAGCTCGACCTGATCAAAGACATCGGTGATAGTGTCAAATAGCGAACCACGACTGCCCCCGCTTATCGGCATTGTACATATTATAATGATAATGATTTTTTTAACAGTTCGACCACAGCTGCGAGCTGTTTACCACATATCAAAAGTTAAACTTTTATATGACGACTTAATTCGTGAGCCTGACACGCAAGCTGTCATTAACAATACATAAGTGGGTTTCGGGGGACAGTAATTATAGACACATGGATGTCAAACAACGTAATTCGTTCCTTTTAAAAATCTTAAACTAAAGGCTTATAGTTATTCGTGCAATTGGTAAATAAGCAAACAATCAATTGAAGCCATATGTGGTTTAAGCCAGATGTGGTTCAACTGAAGAATGTTCAGAATATCACAGACATCCAAAACAGAGAACAAAGATGATTCGAACGATGTCACAACACAGTGCACACTCGTCATGGGCATCAGGAGGAAAGTCTCCCTGGTCTAGGTGTTACACGACTTTCTCCGTAATCCCGTATACTCTCGTGAGTAACATGACAGTGCCAAGAATCGGTAGCGGTTCTCTCCGCGTCGGTAACTTACGGGGTATGTGAGCCGGTCTGCTCAGAGAAGCAATGGCAAACTACTGAGCGTAATCTTGCCAATAAATCAACAATCAGCTGAAAGATGCTGAGGTGACAGCGTTTGTCCTGAAAAGGGATATGCGGAAAAAAATCAGGACAAAAAACTGCCAGGGTTCTTTGGTCATGCCAAAAGAGGAAAGACTGAATTATTGCTGTACTAATTTATGGGAAAAGCACACGGGAAAAGAAATAGAGGAAGCCCAAAAAAACCTCGTGGAGAAAAGAACTAGACACAGAACTTAATATGGGGAGAACACGAAAAAGAGCTGCATGGGGAGTTTAAAGATAGGAGGGTATGGAGTGAGTTGTTTGAGAGCCTCTGTACCAATGGGGGTAGAGAGCAAAAGATGAAAAATTAGAATGTATGGGAAATGCTGGAAAATCAAATACTTAGGGAGAGAAGGAAATATGGGTGTTGTTTTTTTTGTGATCTGTCAATGTAATAAAGGACCCGTATACACGTCTCGAGACTATTGGGTGTATGGTGCTAGCCCGCAAAGTTCTACACCCATCATCATGTAAGGCGATTTTGGGCAGTTTAACGCCACCGTCTTTTTTCCAGAACATTTTCTAGTACCCCCTTTTTGGGTCGGTGACCAGGGAATCCCCGGGTTTAAATTTAAAAAAAACACATCCCCGTTGGATTTAGATTGTCGCCCCAAGACTACCGGGCGATAGGCTAGCATGCTAGCCATTTGGGCCACTGTATAGTGGCGTGGGCATAATTGATAAAAAAGTTTCAGTCAGCATGTGTGGAGTGACGGATTGACCATGGGGTCGACATGGCACCTGATATTGAAGGTAGTTTGTGAATTATGAATTTAGCTGAGGTAGATTTCAATATTTCCCGGGTTTTCCCTGAAACATATCACTTCTAGGGGGGTTTCGGTACAATGTGGTGAAAGATGAACGAAATACCACTCAAGATTTAAACTCTGGAACATTATAAATAGGTTTAGACTGGGACAGTTTCCCAGACTGTACAGTGATGGTGGAGATCAACCGCATGATTGTTTATCACAGTAAAAATAAGGTTGTGGACTCTTTTAACCGTCTAGGCCCGCTTTGGGCCTATGGTGTTGGACCCCTAATTTTATAGACAATCGACATACCCCTGTGAAACCTGGACACTTCAGGAACAAGCTAAAACGGGGCGTATAATCCCCTTGAATAACATGGTTTTAGAGGTTCTAAGAATATCTTGGATACAGAGAGAACAAATGCATCGATACGACAAAGAGGTGAATTTTTGAAGATTGTTTGGGTACTAAAGACGAAAAACCCAAAAAAATTGAAATATTTGGTCACTTGAAACGTCATGAAAGTTTTGAGAGAACAATGATGGAAAAGAAGAGAGGAAGAGGAAGGCCAAAAGAAAAATTGGGGCAGGGGTGACAGATGATCTCCAGATGGTGTATCAAATCCCGGGGCATTTGATAATGACCGAGAAGTTTCCGGAAAATTGTTATCGGACCGAGGGTCTGCAAAGGACATGCTACTGAATGAATGAATGAATGAATGAATGAAGGGAAAAAAATATAAATTTGGCGTTGACATGGGCAGTATCCCAACGGCCCGCCTTACTGCCAGAAAATTTCTTGTACCCCTTTAAGGCTAGGTCCAAAATGAAGCTCAGGTCAGTTGTAAAAATTCACTATGCTTATGTATACCATGATCAAAACATAGACACAGTCTGGAGCATTCAAGTGAAGTTGAAACCGTTGCTTATTATGGCGGCTAAAGTTAAACCCTAGACATTATTTCGAAAATCTGGCTCCTAAATTCCCGAGTTAAAATGTACATAATTTCTCGAGAATTGATATGAAGATCCTTTCATATGGCTTACTATGACGGATTAAACGGGAGGTCATTTCTTCGAAAATTATGACTGAAGATTAGCCTTTCGTAGCATAGCGGGGGTAAACTGTAGATAATGTTGGAGAATTGATACTGAAGATAAACTCTTTGTTTACTATAGCGGGATGAACAGTATATAATGTTTCGAGAAATAGTGTTGAAGATTACTTTCTTGTTACAATTGTACTTTAAAAACTTAGTTACATTCTGGAGAATTTATACTAAAAAATGATCTTTTGCAGTTTAAAACACTTTAGTTACTCCCGTTTAGTATCATTGCCAGTGTTTGTCGACAGTTTTCATAAGAACTAAGAAAACGCGGCCGCTTGCCAGTGTAGTGGCCTCACAATGTTAGCCTAATATATTTAGTCTTTGAAAGATAGCTAAAAGCCCATGTAAAAAAAGGTAAAAAATTTTCTCACAGAATTTAAAAAGCAAATACCTTGAAAGATAAAGATAGTAAAATTAAGATATTTTTGCCTTTGGAGTGCAAATGGAATCCTTCACATAATCAGGCTACGGCAAAGTGAGAATGTGTGGCCCCTTGCCTCACACGAAAATCCATCTTTTGTGCACAATTTCCCCTAACTGTTGTTAAATTATCCGATGGATTTTGGGAGGTTTGCTTGGACTACAGGACCGTTCAAGTTGAAAACCATAACCCTTTCTGCACCTGAGGATTGAACCCGGACCAGTTTCAAGGGAAGCAAAGGGAGTTACCACTATGCCTCCACGTCTTCTTATGTTGTCGGTCTCTGATGCGCAGATCCCGGTATTGTAACTCGCGGTCGCTCAACACGGTTTGCTTATATGAATTGTTAAAATGTAGACAATTCTAGTGTATTTGTATTTATGTAACACTCTGATTACAAAGACATTTTTAGGTCCCTTTTAATTTAAATTTGATATTTACCTTTTCAGTTCCAGCTTGAGAATGTATATAACGGCAGCAAACACCCCCCTTTATGTCTGCTGACTCAGTGCTGTTTATTTATCTGCATTAATCCGCCGTTCGTTATTCACCTGAATTAAACTGTTCTATTCTCTGCGGATTCTAATGCGGTTAACAGTCTGTAAGGCAAAAAAAAAAACACAACATCATATTGCATAAGTATACATCATAAAAAAAAACCCTTAATGGTCAGAGACACAATGTCATAGTGTATTGACGACGCATATAACTAGACGCATGTTAAGACATAGCATGCTTGATTTGTGTCTCCCCCACCACACCACTGCGAAATGAATGCCGGGTTTTCTACAAACAGCCTCAAACCACTATAGTGGCGCCTCATATTGTGCTCTATCCCCACGCCTATGCTTTTTCCCAAAAGGTCAACCCAAATTTGTTCCCTTGGGGCCCCCCCCGACGAAATCCAGTTATTGCTAGTCCAGCACGGGTTTGATGAGCTGAGCAGAATAGTGCAGGTTTGGGCCTTGTCGCAGCTTGTCGAACCTCACCGCCTCTCTAATTCCCAAGTTATTCATGCATGAAAATGTATCTACAAACTGTGTATTAGGATCTTGAAATCCTATTAGGATCTGTTTAACTTAAACGTTAATTAATCTTTTAATATTTTAATATATTTATTATATATTATAAATAATATATTATTTTTATATATATAATATATATAATATTTTAATATATATATATATAAAATTAAACAATTTGCAAAAATAAAATCAAACTTCGTAATCAGTCTCACAACCTCTGGATCTTTGCCCACCTCCCTAAACAAAGGGTTTTATTCATGTGTCACGACATTTGTAAGCATTTATATATAGCATCTTAAAATTTAAACAAAAAAGATAAAAAGGGGCGTCAAAAGTTTGAAAGAAATAAGCAATATTCGGGAAGACCTTGTCGCCGCTTGATCGCATTTTATGTATGATTCCGCGGTCTTTACTTGCATTTTTTGGTGTTAATTTCTTATTGCTTCTTTCACTGCGTTTTGTGGGTGTCTTTCTCTTGCGTTTTTTTTTTTATTTTTGTGTGGGGGGGGGGTGGGAATGTCTTTCTATTGTCTTCATTCCCGTTTGTGTCACTTTAAAATATTCGTGGTTATATTTTGAACATCTTCGCATTGCCCTGGTGACAATCTATATGCGTCTTTCAGTGTGTTGTTGTTGTGTATTTATTTTCATTTTCTGTATGTGTATTTCGATTGTCCTTAGTCACATTGATTTTTTTTTTGGGTTTCCTTTTGCGCTTGCTCTCTTTGAACCCAAGCGTAGTCCATTCACACTTTTAAATAGAGTGAGGGAAATACGCTTGGGTTCAAAGAGAGCAAGCGCAAAAGGAAACCCAAAAAAAAATCAATTGTGACTAAGGACAATCGAAATACACATACAGAACATGAAAATAAATACACAACAACAACAACAACTGAAAGACGCATATAGATTGTCACCAAGGGCAATGCGAAGATGTTCAAATATAACCACGAATATTTTAAAGTGACACAAACGGGAATGAAGACAATAGAAAGACATTCCCCCCCCCCCCCACACAAAAATAAAAAAAAAACGCAAGAGAAAGACACCCACAAAACGCAGTGAAAGAAGCAATAGAAATTAAAACAAAACAAAAATGCAAGTAAAGACCGCGGAATCATATATAAAATGCGATCAAGCGGCGACAAGTCTTCCCGCAATATTGCTTATTTCTTGCAAACTGATGACGCCCTTTGTATCTTTTTTGTTTAATTGTAAGATGCTATTATATAAATGCTTACAAATGTCGTGACACATGAATAAAACCATTAGTTTAGGGAGGTGGGCAAAGATCCAGAGGTTGTGAGACTGATTACGAAGTTTGATTTTATTTTTGCAAATTGTTTATATATATATATATATATATATATATATATATATATATATATATATATATATATATATATATATATATATATATATATATATATATATATATATATATATATTAACGTTTAAGTTAAACAGATCCTAATAGGATTTCAAGATCCTAATACACAGTTTGTAGAATACATTTTCAATGCATGAATAACTTGAGAATTAGAGAGGCGGTGAGGGTTCGACAAGCTGCGACAAGGACCAGCCTGCACTATTCTGCTCGGCTCATCTAACCGTGCTGGACTAGCAATAACTGGATTTCGGCGCGCGTGCCCAAGGCAACAAAATCGGGGTTGACTTGGGAATAGCAGAGGCGTGGGGATAGAGCACAATATGAGGCGCCACTATAGTGGTTGAGGCTGTTTGTAGACACTGGCATTCATTTCAGCAGTGGTGGTGGTGGTAGACACATCAAGCATGCTATGTCTTAACATGCGTCTAGTTAATATCGTCGTCAATACACTATGACATTGTGTCTCTGACAGTTAAGTTATATTTATTATGAATGTATACTTATGCAATATGATGTTGTGTTTTTTTTTTTTGCCTTACAGAACTGTTAACCGCATTAGAATACCGCAGAGAATAAGAACAGTTTAATTCAGGTGAATAACGAACGGCGGATTATGCAGATAAATAAACAGCACTGAGTCAGCAAGACAATAAGGTGGTGTTTGCTGCCGTGGATATACATTCTCAAGCTGGAACTGACAGGTAAATATAATCTCAATTAAAGGCACCTAACATGTCTTTGTAATCAGAAGTGTTACATAAATACAAATACACTAGAATTGTCTACATTTTAACAACTTACATATAAGCAAACCGGGTTGAGCGACCGCGAGTTACAATACCGATCTGCGCATCAGAGACCGACAACATAAGAAGACGTGGAGGCATAGTGGTAACTGCCTTTGCTTACCTTGAAACTGGTCCTGGTTCAATCCTCAGGTGCAGCAAGGTTATGGTTTTCAACTTGAACGGTCCTGTAGTCAAAGCAAACCTCACATAATACGCATCGGATAATTTAACAACAGTTATGGGAATTGTGACACAAAAAGATGGATATCGTGTGAGGCAAGTGGCCACACATTCTCACTTTGCCGTAGCCTAGATTATGTGAAGGATTGCCATTTCGCACTCCAAAGGCAGAAAGTATCTTAATGTGACTATCTTTATCTTTCAAGGTATTTGCGTTTTATCTGTGAGACAATTTTTTACCTTTTTTACATGGGCGTTTTAGCTATCTTTCCAAAGACTAAATATATTAAGGCTAAACATTGTGAGGCCACTACACTGGCAAGCGGCCTGCGTTTTCTTAGTTCTTATGAAAACTGTCGACAAACACTGGCAATGATACTAAACGCAGTAACTAAAGTGTTTTAAACTGCAAAAGATCCATTTTTAGTATAAATTCTCCAGAATGTAACTACAGTTTAACGTACAATTGTAAACAAAGAAGTAATCTTCAACACTATTTCTCGAAACATTATATACTGTTCATCCCGCTATAGTAAGCAAAGAGTTTATCTTCAGTATAAATTCTCCAACATTATCTACAGTTTACCCAGCTATGCTAAGCTAAAGGCTAATCTTCAGTCATAATTTTCGAAGAAATGACCTCCAGTTTAATCCGTCATAGTAAGCATATGATGGATCTTCAATATAAATTCTCGAGAAATTATGTACAGTTTAACTCGCAATATTAGGAGCAGATTTTCGAAAAATAATGTCTACGGTTTAACTTTACCGCCATAATAAGCAACGGTTTCAACTTCACTTGAAATGCTCCAGACTGTGTCTATGTTTGATCATGGTATAATAAGCATAGTGAATTTTTACAACTGACCTAATGGGTACCAAGAAATATCTTGGGCAGTAAAGGCTGCCGGTGGGATACTGCCCATGTCAACCGCCAAATGTAGATTTTATTCATTCATTCATTCATTCATTCATTCATTCATTCATTCATTCAGTAGCATGTCCTTTGCAGAATCTCGGTCCGATAACAACCTTCCGGAAAACTTCTCGGTCATTAGCAAGATGTCCCGCATTCTGATACACCCATCTGGAGATCATCTGTCACATCCTGCACCAATTTTCTCTTTGGCCTTCCTCTTCCTCTCTTCCGTTCCATCATTGTTCTCTCAAAACTTTCATGACGTTTCAAGTGACCAAAATATTTCAATTTTCTTTGTTTTATCGTCTTTAGTAGCCAACAATCTTCAATATTCACCTCTTTGTCGTATCGATGCATTTGTTCTCTTCTGTATCCAAGATATTCTTAGAACCCGTCTATAACATGTATATTCAAGGGCATGTATACGCTGTTCAGCTTGTTCAATGAGTGTCCAGGTTTCACAGGCGTATGTCGATTGGTCTATAAAATTATGGGTCAAATACCATAGGCCCAATGCGCCTAAGATCGGTTAAAAGAGTCCACAACCTTTATTTTTTACTGTGATAACAATCATGACGGTTGATCTCCACCATCACTGTACAGTCTCGGAAACTGTCCCAGTCTGAACCTATTTATAATGTTCCAGAGATTAATCTTGAGTGGTATTTCGTTCATCTTTCACCTACAGTGTACCAAACCCCACTAGAAGTGCTATGTTTCATGGCAAACGGGAATATTGAAATCTACCTCAGCTAAATTCATAATTCACAAACTACCTTCAATATCAGGTGCCATGTCGACTGGCATGGTCAATCCCGTCACTCCACACATGCTGACTGAAACTTGTTATCAATTAATGCCCACGCCACTATACAGTGGCCCACAATGGCTAGCATGCTAGCCTATCGGCCCGGTAGTCTTGTGCGACAATCTCAATCCAGACTGGGATGTGTTTTTTTTTAAAGTTAACCCGGATTCCCTGGTCACCGACCCTAAAACGGGTACTAGAAAATGTTCTGGAAAGAAAAGACGGTGGCGTTAAACTGACCACATCGCCTTACATAGATGATGGGTGTAGAACATGCGGGGCTAGCACCATACACCCAATAGTCTCGAGACGTGTATACGGGTCCATTACTTACATTGACAGATCACAATAAAACAATACCCCATACTTTCCTTCTCTCCCTAAGTATTTGATTTTCCAGCATTTCCCATACATTCTAATTTTTCATCTTTTGCTCTCTATCCCCATTGGTACAGAGGCTCTCAAACAACTCACTCCATACCCTCCTATCTTTAACTACCCCATGCAGCTCTGTTCGTGTTCTCCCCATATTAAGTTCTGTGTCTAGTTCTCTTCTCCACGAGGTTTTTTTTTTTAGGTCTTCCTCTATTTCTTTTCCCGTGTGCGTTCCCATAAATTAGTACAGCATAATTCAGTCTTTCCTCTCTTTGGCATGACCAAAGAACACTGGCAGTTTTCGTCCTGATTTTTTTTCCGCATATCCTTTACAGGACATCGCTGTCAACATCAGCATCTTTCAGCTGAATTGTTAATTAATTGGCAAGATGACGCTTAGTAGTTTGCCATTGCTTCTCTGAGCAACCGGCTCACATACCCCGTAAGTACCGACGCGGAGAGAACCGCTACCAATTCTTGGGCATGTCATGTTACTCACGAGAGTATACGGGATTACGGAGAAAGTCGTGTAACACCTAGACCAAGGAGACTTTCCTCCTGATGCCTATGACGAGTGTGCACTGTGTTGTAACACCATTTGAAACATCTTTGTTCTCTGTTTTGGATGTCTGTGATATTCTGAACATTCTTCAGTTGAACCACATCTGGCTTCAACCACATATGGCTTCAATTGATTTGTTTGCTTAGTTACCAATTGCACGAATAACTATAAGCCTTTAGTTTAAGAGTTTAAAGGAACGAATTACGTTGTTTGACATCCATGTGTCTATAATTACTGTCCCCCGTAACCCCACTTATGTATTGTTAATGACAGCTTGCGTGTCAGGCTCACGAATTAAGTCGTCATATAAAAGTTAATAACATTTTGATATGTGGTAAACAGCTCGCAGCTGTGGTCGAACTGTTATAAAAATCATTATCATTATAATCATGTACAATGCCGATAAGCGTGGGCAGTCGTGGTTCGCTATTTGACACTATCACCGATGTCTTTGATCAGGTCGAGCTATAGTGGCTTACAAAATAGCTGTTTTAAGAATATCGCACTATGTCATCCACATCATCTATAACCTAAACAGGATAGTTTCGCACAAGCAATAAAAGACAATATTAGGAAGCCGACTAGAAGAACAAAAATAGTCCTATGGCTGATAGCAGCCAACCGTGATACCCCTATAAAAGAGATAGACAGATGAATTAGCTAAGGCTGGAGGGAACATAGAGTAGCCCTATACATCGTGGAGCTGCAAAGGGAAAGACAATCATAAAGCAATCTATGCAAGTTAGTTAGTTAGTTAGTTAGTCGCGGTTCCATCTTCACGGCAATGGGTCGTCCCCATTATGCTGCGTTTCTGTGTCAATGAATATCACACAAAATGCTCCTCATTGCCCAATGTGAAATGTGGAAAAGACAGGAGTCTCGGCAATCCAACAGCCCGTACAGGTACACTGTCCATACTGCCTGAATGCCAACACAAAGGTCCTACACGAAAAATACAGTTCGTCGTCGATGAATCGGCAGTCACCAGAATGACTTCATTGACCTTGGTTTTATCCCATATGGCTCAATTTCCTTTCGCAGGGCGACCAGCCGAAAGCGCCACACAACGCACGAACTCCGAGCTCCAGCGACGATTCCCAGGAGTCTTCTGAAAAATGCACTCGTGAAGCGAAACGGTAAACCAGTCAATTCAGCAACAGCCGGCAACCATCGTTCCGAACATGCAGTTCACGCTACACACAAGCGCGGACAGATGTAAAAGCATTTCACACGAAATTCATAGCTCACAGTGTCGCGCCACGCACTCACTCAGGTAGCTAGGGCGACGGAACCATGCACTACCAGTCCAACATGAGGAAGATGCGAATGCAAACCGTAGCCACAAGCGTAAACACTCTAGAGGCTTAACGGTTCAAATGCATATCCCTCATGTTGGGGACCGGAAGTGTATCAATCTATGCAAATTACGTGCAACAAACAAAATGAAGATCAGAGATCAGAGCACGATTTTACCACAAGAATAGACAGAAACGAGCAGGAAAAAAAAATCGTCGTCGTAGAGCAGTGGTTCTCAACCTATTTTGGCCCGTGCCCCCCTTCACCATATTTTCAGAACGTCATTGCCCCCCATTTCGTATTTCCTACCTAAAAATCCAGCCCCCGCCCCTACACAGTATACAATAATGGAAGCTAAATTTAATAGCACATACTAAACAAGTCTAGACGTTCACATAAAACATGATTTGTGGGTCTACTTACTTTATAAATTGAATTTTAGAAGGATGAGACGTACAGAACCGTACAGTATGAACGGAAAAACAATACCAAGTAATCGGTTCTTGTATTAACGCGATCTTGAAATAATCTTAATCCCACCACCCCCTGGAAACCCTAAAATTCCCCCTGGGGGGGGGGGGGGAATTCCCCACCGGTTGAAAACCACTGTCGTAGAGTATCTACCTGCACGGCGAGGAACCACCAGTCTGCATACCAATAAGCCAGATATGGGATATCGGATACTCACGCAAACCTCAGTCCGGTATGACATCACACTGATGTTGGACAACAGGGTGTTTTGATCCGACATTTCACGCTGGAGTTCACAGCCAGCCAACGCAAGCAAGCAAGCAGCAATACAAGACACAGCGAACTTAGAGCAAACTTTCACCGGTAGCTCTCACAGGCTATTCAAATTGCAACGTTGGGACGCCAAAGCAAAATCGAGAGCACCTTCTTCAAGACTGCCAAACAGGCAATGGGAATCTTACCCACAGGAGCAACCCTACATGACAAATTCTAAGGTAGTGAAGATCTAAGGCAAACCGTACTGTTCATATGTCATGACGATATAGTTGCACAGCAAATACTGATCGGCCTTGTTAGATGGGTTGCGGCGGTCATTTATGAGCGTAATGTTGCACTGCGCATGGGTTCCTGGACTTCTGACTCCTGTACTATTACACCTGGGTTGCCACAGGGATCTGCCTTGTCCCCAGTGCTCTTTAATGTCTACACCAGCAAAATCGCAGCTATTGAGACACCAGGTGTGGGTAGAATCTTGACATTTGCAGATGATGTGCTGGTGTACAGACAGGGCAGAGACAGGGCCAGTCTGACGAAAGACTTATAGGTGGCGGTAAACAGGATGGCGGAGAGGTGCAGGGACTCAGGGGCCATTATAAACCCAGACAAGGCATCGGTTGTGTGGTAACTCCTTGGATAACCGGATCGTCAAGGCAAACGTCCTAGGTATTATGTTGAATGGATTTCCTCTTAGTCGAGAGAGTAAGTTGAAGTACTTGAGTATCGCCTTTGACAGGTTTTTTCTTTTAAGGATCATGTGGAGGTTTTGGTGGTGAAGGCTGGTAGGGGACTTAATGCATTGAGGGCTATGGCAGCAACCGGGGTAAATCAGATGATGCTGTACAGCAGTTAATAATTTCTGTCACTGAGTATGGTTTGGGGCTGCTGACAGTATCAAACAGCCAGCTTGAAAGGTTGGAGCGCATACAGAACGCTGCCATGCGGTTAATCCTGGGGTGCACAAAGGACACACCAATTATATGCATAAGGCATATCCTGGCGCTACCAACAATGACGGAAAGACATATAGTCTTTCAGGCCAAATGGTACCTGAGAGTTGCCGCAGACAGGGATCACCCGCTGCATGCATCAATGGATATGGTTAAGGGTCATAGACTAAGACGAGGCAGGTCCTGGATGACACAGGCAGAACTTTCTATAAGTCAGGTGTGTGATCTAGAGACCATCAGTCGTGAAAGAGAGTGGGTTGAAATTCCGGAAGACATGACGGACTGGCACAATGTAATAATAACACGGGATCGTGAGTACAGAGAATTGGCAGCGGGCCGCACTGAGTTTGAAGTGCAACAGCTGATCCAGAGCAACACACATCAAGGTGACATAGTCATCTACACTGATGGGTCGGTGATGAAAAACAGACGTAGTGGCTGGGGCTTTATTGCAAAGGCTAATGGGCGAGTCTTGAAAAAGGAGAGTCTGGCTATATGAGACTACGACCTCCAGCATGAGAATGGTGGTGGAGGCGTTAACTGCGGCATTCCGGTGGCTAGAGTAGACTACTGCAACACATGTTGTATTCATTACGGATTCAAAGAGTATGCTCAGCAAGGTGGAGAAAGGAATGTTTCGTGTGGAATGGCTCTCGTCGCTTCAGAGGTCACAGATCAGTAAGAATTGTATGGATATTTTGCCCTCGCCATGCGGGTGTACGGGGGAATGAACAGGCTGATAGGCTAGCAGGGAATGCACCTCTTGGTGAAATTTTGTCTATGGACAAGGGGGGGAGGTGGTCGTGCGCTTGTGGAACCAGATGGAGAAGGCGGGGGAACAGATTGAGAACCCATATGTGGAAAGAATGAGATTGCGGGGGATCGGCAGGGGTTCTGGAAGAATCTCAAAACTGAGAGGGAAGACCAGGAGAACTTGTAATCAGATAGCGGTGGGTACGATTAGTAGTATGACTCTTCGCTGGCTGTTGAACGAGGGGACGGAGCACGTATTGGAATGTCCTGAGTGCAGTGATGTCGGTTCTTGACTCAACTCAACTCAACTCAACTCATACTGATCGCTGAATTTGAATCAAATGCATTATTCTGTAAACTGTATATTCATATTATATGTATGTAACCCGACTTTTAAATGCTTGTTGCTGAAAACGAAGTCGGTTTCATTTTTCATGGGCACATTTGTTATTAATAATCTGTCAATGCTTCATTTGCTTACAACTAGATATTCATTGTTCATCCATCTTCACTGCTGATCGTCGTCTGATATCGTATTATACATAAATTCAGGGTATTGTCATGTTGTTCGCTGATAGATCCCATCTGTTCATCGTTCCCAAGCTACTATTGATCTTCTAGATCCCATGTTGATAAAGAAACGTTACAGCATAATGGAGTTAGTGAACGCCCCAACAACTTATGCAAAGGCATTTATGTTAACAGCCTCTTCACGATTATAACAAATGCAGGACATGTCGGTATTTCACATACAAACTGAGATGCAGGAGGATTGTGTTCTATTTTCTCTTTTATGTTCCACAGAAAGCATATATGCAACAGACAAAATATAGCAACACAACTGGTGGACGTCTTATCAGAAGACAAACTAAAACCCTATATTAAATTGTCTGACCACCCCAGCAAAAAACATATAGCATGAAAATTAATTATGGGAAAAATAACGTAAAGACAATTCCAAGAAAATTAATAGGCAACACATGCTAATACTGAAAAATCACATACCTCCGAAGCATAATTCAAATGAATGGTAAAATCCATGATTAACATCTGCACAAATCCACAACACAGCATTGCAAATTAGCGGGAAGACATCTATAATATTCGAGAGCAATCATGTGAAACAAACTGAGAATTGTTCAAACGCTATTCCCCCCCCCCCTTCTCCCCCCCCCCCCCCCCCCCCCCCACCCCACACACACACACACAGAGGACAAACTGAAGCCAGGGAGTTTAAATGAATGGGAGAGATATCTAGAATAACAAAGTAAAACAAGATACGAAATTCAAAACAGTGTATCCACTCAGTGAATGTCAACACAGGAGCCACAAACATAGGCTACACAATTTATTGCCTGGCGTATTTCGCTACAGGTCATCCGGTGCATACTGTAGAGTTATATATCATAACAAGTGATTACACGAACCATATTTTGGCTGAAATACTTAACATACATACTCACTGATGCTGTTGGAATGTGCATCCTTTGTTCTCTGCACGGTAATCACAGACAGTATGAAGTCCTTCTGTCTGCACAACCCATGTGTGTTATGTAATACTGCCAAAATATGATCCGTCTATTCAGTTCTTGTGTTGTGGTTAGGGAGATAGTGAGACGCACAGTTTCATCATTCCTCTACATCCCGAGTTGAGGATCAGAAATCAGCCACCGGCGATTTGGAAACAGACAGCTTTGCGTTGATTTCCATGGTATGAGGCGTTATGTGTGTGTGTGTGTGTGCGTGTGTGTGTGTGTGTGTGTATGTGTGTGCATATATGTATGTGAGGTGTGTCTATGTACCGAATTTTCTTACGTCTTTACGTACATGGAGGAGAGGGGGAGGAGGAATGCAATAATAATAATAAGTGGCAGAAGAAGAATGTAACAACTGCCCTTACATTAGGGACGTTCATGTGAAACCCGTTCCAATGTTGTTGTTTTTTCCCAAAAGCATGAAAGAAACTTTAACAGGTGTGGTAGAATTAAACAAAGCATTCATTTTGAATTAATTATGCAACATGGATTGGTCAGAAGAAGTCACCGTAGGCATTCAGGCAAGCATCCCATTTCTTAGGTAGGCAGCGAATGTCGTCCACAAAAAAGTATTGTGGTTGCTCACTGAACCAAGTTTTACCGCGTTCATTACGTGTGCATCTGTGTGAAATCGTTGCCCCTTGAGAGCTTTTTTTAGAGGTCCGAACAAATGAAAATCACATGGTGACAAATCAGGACTATAGGCTGGATGGTGCAGAATTTCCCACTTCTTCCTTGCTAATGCTTCCTGCACAATCTTTGCGACATGCGAACGGTTATTATCGTGCAACAAAATCACACCGCGAGAAAGCATGCCAGGTCGTTTATTCTTGATAGCTTTTTGCAGCTTGTCTAGTGTTTGCAAGTAGTGGGTAGAGTTGATGTTGACACCAGGTTCTTAAGTCGGCCAACAATAGCTCTTCATGGTCACAAAATGAGCTTAGCATAACCTTACCAGCGTAAAAGTGTAACTTGAATTTTTGGCTTTTGGTGATCCATCATGCTTCCATTGCATACTCTCTCTTTTGCTGCTCGGCTCGAAGTGGTGACACCATGATTCATCGCCTGCCACTATGCGGAAAAGAAATGCATCCCCTCCACCCTGTAACGCAGCAAGTGGTTCAAACACCATCCCAAGCGTTCCTCTTTTTGATGGTAGGTCAACATCTGTGGTACCCACTATGAAGACACCTTCCGATATTGCAGTTTCTTACGAACGACCTTTTGAATTGTCCCGATTGACGCATCAAATTCTTTCGCTAGCGAACGTATTCTTCGACAACGGTTCATATGTACTGCTGCATCAGTTTTGGCGATGGTTTTTTCTGTTGCACCAATATGCGCTTGACTGGGCCGTCGAAGATCTGTTGTGAACTGACGTCCAAAACACTTGTGCCCAATCTGTCACTGTTGCCTTCGACACACATTTGTTATGTGCGCTGCCTGCATTCTTCGAGGAATGTCCACTGGTCGACATCCTTCAAACGAAAGAAACTGAATCAAAACTCTTTGAGCTTCTTTGGGCGGATTTTGGATCAACCCGGCCATTTTCTCAACGGTCAGAAGCAGAACCTTTGCATCATGGGACGATAAGCACTTGCTATTTTATTCATCGGTCAGTAATTATCACATGACTATGACATGACCATGTTCAACGTACGCAATTACGCGCGGTGCGGCACGAATGGATTTCAAATGAACGCCCCTTATATTTCTAAGGGAGCCACGGTAGTAGCGCAGTGGCTGGCACGCTTGGCAACAGACCTGGTGGACACGTGCACCTATCCCCAATCAGGCGGAAAGCAAATACTAAGCAATATTTTTTTACACTCAGTAGTTTGCAATTGTCCTCTAAAAGTACTGGAGAGTTTTGGTCATAGACCACAACTTTATGAAGGGAAAATTCCAACTGCACCTCCCCGCGGTGGAGGATGGAAACACACTACGGTGTGGCTAACACAGCTCTGGGGACCGAGTATCCACCGGAATAAGTGGACAACTCTGCAGCTGAGCAGAGCAGGGCACTCACTTGTCCTTACAGTCGGAAATGGCTGTCAAAGGCAGAGGTAAAAAGACCACCATGTGAATGTGGAAGGCAAGGGGAAACCACCACATTATCTTCCCAAGACTTCATGGCAAAACATATATCAAAGTTAGTGAAGGACGTTAATGGCTGTCTTAGGACATCCTCGTCCGGTAGGGACAGTCATGAGCCACAGGTGACACCAGACCGTTATCCAGCTACTGATGGCAAAATCTTAACTAAAATAAATAAATTTAGAGTAGGAACATGGAATGTTAGGACATTAAATGAGCTAGGAAAGTTGACCAATGTTCTAAGAGAGATGGATAGCATGAAAATGAATATACTAGGCGTTAGTGAGATGAGATGGAAGGGATCGGGCAAAATTATAGCTGACAATCACACAATAATTTATTCTGGAGGGGATACACATGAAAAAGGTGTAGGAATAATATTAGACGAAAAAACAGCCAAGTCAATTAATGGATACTGGTGTATTTCAGATAGAGTTATTATGGTAAAAATCAAAGGCAAACCAATAGACATAAATATTATACAAGTATATGCACCAACAGCAAGCAGTAGTTAGGAAGAAATACAACACTTTTACTGACGAAATAGAAATGGCGATGGCTCAAATTGGATCACAAGAAATAAAGATAATACTTGGTGATTTTAATGCAAAAATAGGAAAGGGAAAAATGGAGGATGTAGTGGGGAATTATGGTTTAGGTACAAGAAATGAAAGAGGGGAAAAGCTAATAGAATGGGCAAATATCAATGATATGATAATTGGAAACACATGGTTTAATCACCATAAAAGACGACTGTACACATGGATAAGCCCTGATAAGAAATTACGCAACCAAATTGACTACATACTAATTAATAAAAGATTTAGAAATGCTTTAATTAATGTAAAGACAATGCCTGGTGCTGACTGTAATAGTGATCATGTACCACTATGTGGACAAATAAAAGTAAGATTAAAGAGAGGGGAAAAAAATGGTTAAGAACATGAGACTTAATAAAGAGGTTCTGAAAATAGATAAAGAAATGCAAGAACAATACAGAGTGACTGTGAAAAATAGGTACAATGCAATAACTAAAATACAGAGTATAGATGAACAATGGGAAATGTTAAGGGACTCCATTCATCAAACTAGCAAAGAAGTATTACCGGAGAGAGGCAAAATAGCTAAGAAAAAATGGATGAATGAAGATATCTTAAAACTGATGGACAAAAGAAAACAGAGTAAAAATGACAAACAAGAATACGCTAAGATAAATAAAGAAATAAAAGATAAATGTGGGAAGGCTAAAGAAAGTTGGTTAAACGAGCAATGCAAAAAAATTGAATTAAATTCCATTAAAGATACAAAAAATATGCACAGACAAATCAGTGAGCTTACAGGAAGAAAAATAAGAATAAATACGGGGTGTTTGAAATCAAAAACAGGAAAGATAATATTAGAGGAAGATGCTATAATGAAGAGGTGGAATGAGTATATAAGAGAATTATATGAAGGAGAAAGGGAAGAATTAACAGAAGATAGTAACTTAGAAGGTCCACCTATTCTGAAAGAAGAAGTCGCTGACGCTATGAAACATATGAAGAAAGGAAAAACAGCTGGGCCAGATGAAATCACAATAGAAGAATTAGAAGTATTGGGAGAATTTGGAGTAGATATATTAACCAAAATGTTGAATGATATTTACAGCAGTGGATATTTACCCAGTGATATGCTGAAATCTGTATTTATAGCTATACCAAAAAGACCAGGAGCAATTGATTGTGAAGATTTTCGTACAATTAACCTTATAAACCATATCACTAAGCTTCTACTCAGAATCATAATGAGAAGAACCAAAAAGAAAATAAAAATGGAAATTAGTGAAGAACAGTATGGATTTGTGGAAGGAAAGGGCACAAACAATGCAATTTATACATTACGGACACTAATAGAAAGGTCAATAGAGAAACAGAGAGACATATATTTGTGCTTCATAGATTATACTAAGGCATTTGATAAAGTAAAACATGATGAACTGATTAAAATGTTGGAAGATATCAACATTGATGGAAAAGATTTAAGAATAATAAAGAATGTTTACTGGAACCAAGTAGCAGCAATTAAAATGGGAAATAAAGAGGGTAGTTACGAACAGATAAAGCTAGGAGTACGACAAGGGTGTGTCTTGTCACCAGATCTTTTCTCCCTGTATAGCGAAGTAATAATGAGAGAGATCAAAGAGATGCCAGGAATACTAGTTGGAGGTTATAATATAAATAATATACGCTATGCAGATGACACAGTATTGGTGGCGGATAATTCAACAGACCTACAACAATTATTAGACGTTGTAGTAACAGAGAGTGCAAGGAAAGGACTCTCCTTGAATATCAAGAAAACAGTAACAATGGTAATATCAAAGAAAATGGTGACACCAAAATGTGACATAGAAATAGAAGGGAAAATCCTTAACCAAGTTGATAATTTTAGATACCTAGGGGCATTTATAACATCAGATGGAAGATGTACAACAGAGATTAGGAGCAGAATAGGGCAGGCAAAAGCCGCATTTCAGAAAATGAAGAGTATCTTATGCAATAAGTCACTATCACTGAATGTAAGAAAGAGAGTGCTGAAATGCTATGTAGAACCAGTTTTGCTGTATGGCAGTGAATCTTGGAATGTAAATGAACAAATTAAGAAGAAATTAGAAGCAACAGAGATGTGGTTCCTGAGACGAATGTTGCGAATTCCTTGGACTGCCAGAGTAACTAACGACGACTGCCTGAAACAGGCTAATGAAACTAGAACATTATATACAACAATAAGACAGAGACAAACAGCTTTCTTCGGTCATGTGATGAGAAGAGAGGCATTGGAGAACATCGTAACAACTGGAAAGATCGAGGGGAAGAGAGGCAGAGGTAGACCAAGAGAAGTGATGCTGGATGGATTGAGACGGTGGCATGGAGGAATATCAGCAGCAGAGTTGATCCAGAAAACCAAAGACCGAGATCTATGGAGAGCCATGAACGCCTACGCCAGCCGGCACGGCACTTGATGATGATGATGATGATGAGTTTGCAATTCCTTTATGAACGAGAAGTCAACGATTATGTCCAGCTAACGGCTTCAACTCACAACCCCACCATCACCGCACCGGAGTCTAAGCAGAAGCCCTGTGGCCCATGTGAACCTCTTCTGTTACAATACGCGCTGTATTTTACTTTGCTCCGTCATATTAATGTGAATATATATATATATATATATATATATATATTCACATTAATATGACGGAGCAAAGTAAAATACAAGAACAAGCGAGAAGTGAGAGAAGCGAGAAGCGAACAAGTGAGAAGAACAAGCAGGCTTCAGACCAAAACGGTCATGCATAGACCACATTTTCACCCTCAGAATAATCATTGAAGACTCCGTAGAATTCCAGTCGAAATTAATCACCAACTTTGTCGACTTTCAAAAAGCTTTCGACAGCATCCACCGTCCTTCACTTTGGAATCTACTTAACATCTATGGTTTTCCTACCAAATATACCAACGTCATAAAATCTTTCTACAAAGAAACACGTTGCTGCGTAAGAACAGAAACAGGCAACTCTGACTGGTTCTCAATCGAAACAGGAGTGAAACAGGGTTGCGTCTTATCACCGATGCTTTTTGGAATAGCTATCGATTGGGTCATGCGCAAATGCACAAACAACACAAATATGGGTATCCATTGGGTTGACAAAATTCTAGAAGACCTGGACTTTGCCGACGACATAGTGCTTTTGAGTTCAACACACCCGGATGTCCAAGAGAAAATAAACCACCTCCAAAATGTTTCAGAGCAAATTGGTCTCCAAATTAACACCACAAAAACAAAGACTATTGATCTTACCAACAGTTCAGATGACACCAAATTGAACAGCTACGTTCTTGAAAAAGTCAACAGCTTTACATACCTAGGAAGCAAAATGACATCTACAGGGGACTCAACACCAGAAATATCATCTAGAATCGCACTGGCATCTAGTGCCTTCAATAAACTGTCAAACATCTGGAAGTCAAAGACACTCAGCAAACACACAAAACTTAAAATCTTCAACTCTTGCGTGATTCCAGTGTTAACGTATGGATGTGAAAGTTGGAAATCAACGGTAGCTTTAGATAAAAAATTAGACAATTTTGAGAACAAATGTCTTAGAAGACTTCTAAACATCCACTGGACAGACTTCAGAACCAATTCGCAAATAAGACAAGAGACTAAGCAAGATACAGTATCAAATTTCATAAGAAGACGCCGTTGGAACTACATCGGCCATGTACTCAGAATGGACAAGTCAAGACTCCCCTACCAAGCCCTCATATGGTCACCAGTAGGGAAAAGAAAACGGGGAAGACCAAGAGAGACCCTGCGTAGAACCAGCATTAGAGAAGGCTCATTCAATGGCCAAGTAAATATCCAAGATCTACAACAGGTAGCAGCGAACCGCCAGGCATGGAGAGACAGGACTTCTGCCCTATGCGCCGCCTTAGGCTCAAGAGGAAAGACTAATATATATATATATATATATATATATATATATATATATATATATATATATATATATATATATATATATATATATATATATATATAACAACATAAATTTTACCTCAATCCCGATATCTCGCATTTGTATCTGGAATTCTCATCTCCGGTCACGCAATAAATGTTCATATATTGTAGATGTAATTAAACCGGAGTCTGAACGAGACGTGGCTGGGTATGCGATCTTTAGAGCTCAGCCATAAAATATATTTTTTTCCGATAGATATCAGTTCGCTATAGAACATTCCATATTTATGTATATTTTATTTTAATTATCGTTTGTATAAAGTAGTTCACATAGTTATTAATGTGTGCTTTTCATGTATCTGTAAGGTTGAATAAAATGTAAAATGCAAAGTGTAAACACGAGCTGTCTTTAATAGCACAAGCTGGCAAGTAAATCAGTATTTTCCATCGCTTACGGCAGGTGTGGGCAAACTACGGCCCACGGGCCGCATGCGGCCGGCCAGCTGATTTTTTGCGGCCCGCGAGGGCATTTAGAAATAAACATTTTTACTTCGTTTTTAAGTTATTTTGTTGAAGGTTACAGAAATTCATGTACCGTCATGATTGTTTTAACATTTTTGATAAGATTTCTTTCTAATTATCTATTTTTGTAAACAGTCCTTGACCTTCGTAATATAATGCTTCATCTTCTTCTTTCATTCGCTTGAAATATGTCTATAACTGCAATGTTGCCTCTTGTGTGAATTTAACTGTCCTTTTTAGTTCACTCAGCAGTCCATAGAGTTTATCTTCCACTTTCGTCTCTCTAGGCCAGAAGGTTTGCCTGGACGTGTTGTAATTTGGGAAGTCTTTGAGTATGTGCCCGGCTGTCTGCGACGCCAATCCACATGTGCACATGGCTGATTCACCAATCTTGAATCTTGTATACATGTGGTTGCGTAATATATTGTGTCCTGTTCTGAGGCGCAGAATAATGACTTGTTCTGGTCTGTCCATAACGTGGTGGCTGTCTTGAGCAGGTTTTGGTGGCCCTCTGACTGATTTGATCATTCTTTTCTTTTGGTGGTATGTAACGGGCACATCGGGCTGTTCTTTTTGTGCTCCTTCCTTAGTCAATCGATCAGTTCTGTCGTGTCCGGGTACTCCACAGTGGGATGGTATCAATTTTATGATGACCTTAAGCTGACTACTAAGTTCAAAAAGTAGTGTCCTTATTACTGGCAAATTCCCAGACATCATTTCGTTGTCATTGAGGTGAGTTTCTTGCAAGCAACATGCGCTTACCTTTTCTTGGTCCAAGATGTTTTCTAGTTCTATATTTTGTTGTTGCTGACTCCCTCCGCATTCCAGTGCATTAGTTTTAGTCTTTGCTTGGTACGGCCAGACGCTCTATTCTCAGGTCCCCTGGCTCCACAAGCCATCTGAGAAGGACCTCCAGTAGCTGTGATCTAGAGAGATCACATAGGGTATAGGGCCCGGCACTGCACCTTCCTGGGGGTCCAAAGCAGGGTGAGCACCAAAACATTTAGCAGTAGTTGACATATTTCATTACGCATGATTTCGTGGCATCCTGATTTCTATGGTGCGCCTCCTGGCTGGTTGCCTCCGTCTTCAGCACCTTTCTTTTGCTAGAGCAGACTGTGGTCTTATTCGAGTTTAGATGTGTAGGCACGCACACACATGTCTGCGCATGCATTACGTACATACACATCTAGAGAGTTCTGGTTATTTCCCGTCGCTAGTGACTCGCCGCCGCCCCTTCTCGTGTTAGTTAACTGATTCAGTGCCAAAAACAAATTTAGGTTTGCACGAGAAATGGTACACAATCAATGAACAGGTATTATAATGTAAATTTCCATTCATTGAGCACTGAAATTGCGGAAGATACCACTAAACACACGAATAACACAATGATCCTAGTACGGCGATAAATCGTCCTTCTGTCCAAATTGGAGGTCACATTTTGCGGTATATTGCCCTTCGGCACTGGATCAGTTAAAACAGTTCCGCCACGAGAAGACCAGGAGTTGGACTTTTGCTGCATAGGTGATGAACGCAGAGCCATTGGGGTATTTATGCATGGTTGGGAGCTCACTCCAACAACACCCCCGGCTACATACAGCAACATTTGGAACGATGTAATGCTAAAGGATGCGAATTTATCGATTTTCATATAGATAAATATTTATCGACATATAAAAATTTAATGAGGATGATTTTATGAAAAACATATATTTCTCTGGTGAATAAAATGATTTATTTTGCAAGAAAATATTAAATTTAAAAGTTTTCTTACGGTTATAAATTATTTCCACATTTACAATGTTCAAATTAATTTATTTGTTGTAGTAGTCTTGATGTATTTCTGAAATTTATTCTAAGTTTACTACTTGTTTTCCGAATATTTTATTTTCACTTACAGCCGGAAGTAGGTTTTGTTTCATTTCCGTTTTAAAGTTTTGAACAATTCTAACTGTTAAAATTTATTAAAACAATGCGTGTCAATAACAAACGTAAGATTGAAGATGAAGGCCGTGTTTTTAATGATGAATGGACAACTAAGTACTGTTGTATAAAAGTTGGTATCAAATCAGTTGCTTGTTGTGTCGTGAGTCAGTGGCTGTCTTCAATGAGTACAATTTAAAAAGACATTATCAAACGAAACATTCCGATTTAGGATACAATTTAACAACCGAAGGGAAGGAAAGGAAATGAATGGAGTTGGTGAAAAATTTGGAGAAACAGCAAACTGTTTTCACTAAATAGTTTTCAATTCAAGATGCTACAACTGAAGCTAGTCGTGTGCTATCATACAGAATTGTAAAACAGAACAAGCCTTTTTCTGAAGGCGAGTTCATCAAGGAAAGATTGCTAGATGTAGCAAACATTATGTGTCCAGAACATACAAACCAAAAAAAAGCAGATTTGACAACATTACTTTATCAAGGAGAACTGTTGTCAGACGTGTTGACAAGATAAGTGATAATTTGATGCATAAACTTCAAGATGCAAGTAAAAATGTGTGTGGTACTCTCTTGCATTGGATGAAAGTACCGGTGTACGTGATGCTGCCCAATTATTGATATTTATACGTGGTATAAACACTTCTTTCACATTCACTGAAAAGTTACTGAGTGTTGAGTCACTCAAAGACACAACCACAGGCCATGATATATTCAATGCTGTTACTAACTGTATTGAAAGAACTGGGATTGTTTGGAACAAGATGGCAAGTGTTGCAACTGACGGAGCTCGTGCTTTGACTGGGGAAAAATGTAGGTCTGGTAAAGTTGATAAGTGATAAGATTAAAGCAGAATATCCAGACCATACATTACTACCACTTCACTGTGTGATTCACTAAGAAAGTCTGTGTAAAACTGTTTTGAATACCAAGCATGTTATTGACCCAGTTGTCAGTGTCATCAGCCTCATCAGATCAAGAGGACGTAATCACCGTAATCAAGGCATTACTTGACGATTTGGAAACTGAACATTCCGATATCCTGTACCACACCAGTGTTCGATGGCTGAGTCTCTACAAGGTGTTGAGGCGAGTGTGGGAACTTAGAGAAGAAATAGTGATGTTTCCAGGGATGAAGGGCATTGAATGTGACTTTAATACTAACATTGTCAATAAAGAGTGGAAGTTAGACTTTATGTTTGCCATTGAAATTATGGAAAAGTGAAATGAACTGAATGTCAAACTTCAGTGCAATGGTGTGTTTGCACATTAATTGTATGTACATGTAAAATCATTTCAAGCAAAACTCTCACTGTTATCCAGACAAGCAAGTGAAATAAGATTTTGTCACTTCCCTTTGCTGAAACAAGAAACCACTTCTGGTGAAATGACTGAAAAGTACAAAACCCAATTAGATGCATTGATTGAAGAATTTGAATGGAGATTCCGAGATTTCAAGAACTTAGAGTCACAGTTCAATATTCTCAGTTCCCCTTTTAGTGTAGAAGCGGATAAAGCCACTGATGACATACAATTGGAGCTATTTGACTTACAAGCAGATCATGATCTGAAAGAGAAATTCAAGTCAGATGATGTGTTGGATTTCTATGGATCTTTATCACAAGAATCATTTCCCAACTTGAAAAACTTTGCAGCCAAACTTTTATCATTGTTTGGATTAACATACATTTGCGAACAAGCATTCTCATGCTTGAAGATCAACAAATCTAAGAATAGGTCTTTATTGTCGGACTGCAACTTGCATGCTGTCATGCGAATTTCAACAAGTAAACTTGCAGCAGATTTCAAGGGTATTGTCAAAAAGTACAAGCAGTTACGTACATCTCATTAGAAATCAACAACTGTAGTGACAATGTAGTCGGTTTGTGTATAAATTAAAGCCATTGATAGATAATAAAGAATATTTGTTATAATAACAAGTTGTAAAATCTTGTTAACAAATTAGTAAAAGTGTGTGTCCATATTGTCAAATATAATGTATAAGTGTTAACAACATCAACACAAAAACTGTCATTTACTGCCAATATAGTACCATTGCGGTGTATGGCAGATGGGTCTTTGAGCCTGAGGAATTAAGGCCGCCTGGCTAGTGCAGTCTCCGCGAACTGTGCCGGTTAGGATTTTCATATTGCCCCCGACAGAAAAAAATCCCACACCTTACCGAGGGATCGAACCCGGGTCTCCCGAATGAGAGTCAGGCGTCGTAGCCACTTGGTCAGACGCTCTTAGTATAAGTGTATAAGTAAAATAAAATTGCAATAATTAGTTATTTATGCTGTTTAATAACCTATAAATAATTAATAATTACTTAATGTGATAGGCTGCTGTAAACAAAATGGACATTGTATATATATATATATATATATATATATATATATATATATATATATATATATATATATATATATATATATATATAATCACTGGCACCTTGCCGACTTGACAGACGATAGTTTGTGCTTTAAAAAGGCATAATAACTTTTAACTATGGCGGTAGCGAGTGTGACTGATAAGGCCAATTTGCGCTGTAAATGTCCGTTCACAGTGGGTGCATGTGAACACGTGGTCATTTCCACCATCATGCACCATCTTACGTCTCAAACACTTGGTGTGTGACTTTTCTGCAATAATTTTCTCCTTTGACTTTATTCCATTTCTGATATTTGCCCTCCATGCAACACGCTTCAGCGGCGACTTGCTGACAATGTGCATTATCAATGCCTGTATCAATCATGTCCCGCTTACACACATCTTTGTATCGTAGTAGAGGCCGACCCTGAGATCTCTTACCCATCTGTAATTCACCAAAAAAGATATCCTTTGGTATTCTACCATCATCCATCCTCCTAAGATGTCCTATCCATCTAAGTCTACGAAGACTGAGCATGGAATAAACTGTCACACAACCTGATCTTTCCAATACTTCAGTATTTGTGATTTTGTCTTGCCACTTAATACCAAGAATTCTTCGCAGACACCGCATATGAAAGCTGTTTAAAGTTGTTCTCTTGGTGTGAGTAAGTTGTCCAGGTTTCACTGCCATAGAGAAGAGTACTAAGGACACAGGCTTGATAGACAAGGACTTTTGTTTTGGCAGTAAGCTTCCTGTTCTCCCAGACTCTTTTTCTTAACCTGTTCATTGTTGTTGCTGCCTTACCAATCCGGATGTTGATTTCCTGATCTAGGGATAATTTGCTATTTACCACTGATCCTAGATATGTAAAATGGTCTACTATCTCTAGTTCGGCGTCGTCAATAAAGATTGATGGTACCCCATGTGCACCTTGTGACATAATCTGTGTCTTCTTTTTGCTAATTGTTAAACCAAATTCAGAACAAGCATTGGAGAATGCAGATAGTAGACATTGCAATTCTTCCTCAGAGTGGGTCGTAACTGCAGCATCATCTGCAAAAAGCAACTCTCTGATCAGTACCCTCCTAATTTTGGTCTTAGCCTTCAATCTCTGAGCATTGTAGAGGCCGCCATCTGAGCGTGAGTGAATGTATATACCACCATCCTGATCACGAAATGCATATTTCAGTAGAAGTGAAAAGTATATTCCAAAGAGGGTGGGAGCTAGTACACAACCTTGCTTAACTCCACTCTTGATTTCAAATTCTTCAGAAGTTGCACCATCAAACTTGATTATACCCTTCATGCCTGTGTGGAACGATTCCACAATGGACAGAAGAGTTGGTGGGCAGCCAATCTTCTTTAGTGCCTTGAACAGACCCTCACGACTGACCAAATCAAATGCCTTTGTGAGGTCGATGAAGGCAATAAACAGTGGTTGATTCTGTTCACGCACGGCATTTTTCTTGCATTTGTCGCAATGAGAATATCATATCAGTGGTAGACCGGTTCTGTCGAAAGCCACACTGTGATTCGGGGTAGACTTGATCTCCCAGGACTTGAAGTCTGCGCAGAACAATTCTGGCAAATACTTTTCCAACAATACACAGAAGTGAGATACCCCTATAGTTGTTGCAGTCGCTCCGATCGCCCTTGTTCTTGTACAGTGTTATGATGCTTGAATCTTTGAAATCCTCTATTAGCTCTATTAGCTGGTGGATCTGTATAGTGAGTGTGTCTTGCCCACTCCTGATAACCTCTATTGGAATCCCATCCTTACCTGGAGCCTTGCCAGATGCAAGTTCATTTATAGCACACTTAACTTCTGTTATGGTGGAAAGTGTGTCCAGGTGGTCAAGAGTTGGTAGAGCCTCTCTCTCTCTCTCTCTATATATATATATATACTAGAGGACCCGGCCCGGCTTCGCTCAGTCCCTGGCGGGGATCTATCTGTCTATGTCGGCCCTTTCCCCGTTCCAGTTGCGGGAAAAATGGGTTCGAAAATTTTCACGTATCTAAGATAGATCCATTATTTTTTACGAAAACTTTGAAGATGCAAACACGACTGCCCTTTCCCGATCCCGTTCCGGGAATCCATCCATCGATCCATCGATCCATCCATCTATCTATCTATCTATCTATCTATCTATCTATCTATCTATCTATCTTCTATCTATCTATCTCTATCTATCTATCTATCTATCTATCTATCTATCTATCTATCTATCTATCTTTCTATCTATCTATCTATCTATCTATCTATCTATCTATGTTCGCCCTTTCCCATTCCCTTTGCGGGAAAATGGGTTCGAAAATTATCACTTATCTAAAATAGATCCATTATTTTTTATGAAAACTTTAAAAATGCTTTAAAGATTTATCATTATATTATAACGCATATGCCTGTAGATAACTGTAGCTAAACATTTTATAAAACTTTGAGAAAAATGCAACAATTTTTTACATTAAATAATATAGCAATGCTACTAAAAGTAATGTCCCTTGATATAACGTTTCTTAAGTTAAGTCCCCTTGCAATATGTTAATTATAATTTAATTACAAAATTAAATTTTATTACGTAAATAAATGTTTGTAAACTAACAGTTGGCTGCGCGAGAATGAGAAGAACATCTATAGAAAATTTCATCTCAATCGAATGGACCGTTCGCGAAGGCATAAGGCTTAAGGCATAAAATCTCTAGTGAATGTTCCGTCCAACTAGGTCATAAAAATAGAGGCTTCTGTGCTTTTGATTCTAATCATTGATACAGTTTAGATTATTTTATTTAAAAAGGTTCGTGCATGTCCTTTATATGATGTTGCAATCAACCCCAGCATTTTTGGACTATTTGTGGGGCAATTTCTATATTCAGTACTTTGTCATTGCTTTTTACTAAACTTTTTGAACGTCCAACCCCTCCCACCACCCAATCAACGCAAAGCGGTCTACTTTCAAATCCTATTCAGCGGTCGCAGCCCTAAGCCAGAGAATGTAGATGGAGAAGATACAAATATGTGTAAACGGGTAATTGGTCAACAGGCAGATATTGCCGTTCGGTTGTCAAGTGTTAAGCTGTCATGTATTTTGGAACATGGCATAATGAGCTGTAGTGATCAGTTCCTTTCCTCGAATTCTTTCACTCCCTGTAAATTACTAGAACAGTCGGAAAAGCGTCAACACGGTGTATCAGTTCAGAAAGGAGTTGTTTGCTTACTTTACCCATCTCGTTGAGTCAATGGGCAGTTTGCTGGGGCCTGTTGACAATTAAATTCTAATATGTGTGAAGGAAACATTACCGCCCTATGCTTAATCCTAGTCAGTTCATATATCATGTGCTGAATTATGACCTCATTACATCATAATATACTTCTCAACCGATGTTAAGTTCCCGTACTCATCTGCCCACCCCGCTGGTTCCCGAGCTGGGAAAGGGTAAGAAGGGCTCTGCAATACACGCTTCGTGGAAGGGTATTGTGGTATCGGAGAAAAGTCTTTTTTACAAACCTCGAAGATGGCTTCTGTGCGCCCTTTGTTTTTCCTAAATCCAAGTTTGTGTTTCACTTAGCTGGGGTTCTTTTGTAGATCGTGGTATTTTCTATAGAATATTGCAGAATATTTTTCAGTATGACTCAAAAGGGAATTGCCTCTGTGTTGAATGCAGTCTCTCTTACTGCCCTTGTTTTTCCAAATTGGGATAATTATGGCCTTGTCCCAGTCTTGGTTGTGTTTGTTGTTCTACCCAGACATGGTTACACAGTCTATGTAGCCATGCTGTTCCTACTTCTCTTGCTGCTTTAATTAGTTCATTTGGTATTTCGTCTTGTCCAGGTGATGTAATCCATGAGGTTAATCCTATGGCGTCTCTGATATCGTCTTTCAGTATGTTTGATTCTAGTACTTCGATGGCATCTGTGTCAGTTTCTTGGAATCATGTGGCATCTGATGGAATGTTGAGACGTTGTTTGAAGTACTGCCTCTGTTTATGTAGGATTTGTTTTTGTTCAGTTATTGGTTCTTCCTTTTTTGCTGTTAATTAGTTTAATAGGGTCGAAGGCTTATGATCTGGTTCTCACTGTACAGTTATCTTTTTGTGGAGGTTCCTAGTGTAGTAGTGTTCCATCTTGTAGTTGTTATTTAGGGTTTCTCCATATTCCTTCCAATCGTTTTGTTTTTCTCTCTTTATTAATATATTCGCGTGTCTTCCTGCCATTCTGTATTCGATGTAATCATTATTCTATTTGCTTTACACCTACTTTTTATACTTTTTCTTTTTGTCTTTTACAGCTGTCTTTACCCCGACGTTCCACCAAATTGTTATTGTTTTCCGTGTTTTGCGTTTTTTCGTGGTTCCAGATGTTATTTTTGCTGTATTTAAAATACTTTATGTGAATATCACCGATTCTTCTTCCATCGCTTTTCTTTCTATGTGTAGTTTTAACAATATTTCATATAATTCTTTCTCATAATTTAAAATACTTTATGTGAACATCTCCATTCTTCTTCCATCGTTTTTTCTTTCTATACGTAGTTTTACAAATATTTCATTTAATTCTTTCTCATAATTTTCCATCACTTTCTCGTCTTTGAGATTTGTTAAGTTTACTAATTCGCAAAATATACTTTCTCCTGGTCTTTGCTTTCTTCTTCTATTGGCTCTTATTGTGGTAATAACTGTTTTGTGGTCTGTGTTCATGCTTAAGTTGGGCACTGCCCTTGCATCTGATAAATTTCTCTTTCTGTTGTTTCATGTAAATATGAAATCAATTTGGCGTTCGGTGTCTAGATCGTTCCATTTGTACCAGGCTTTTATTTGTGAGTCTATATGTTTACAAAATATGTTTGTTATAAACACGTCGTGTTGAGTGCACAGCTCGATCAGTATACTTCCTTTGTCATTTCTTTCATTGTGGTGGTTTCCAAATGATCCAAGATGTTTCTCTAAGCCCGGTCTATTAATCCTAGTCTTACGTTGAAGTCTCCCATAACTGTGATGTTGTCCTGCTTCTCTATTTTATTAAGTACAGTAAAACCACGGTTTTCGTCAATAATCCGTCCAAAAACAATCAGCGAAATCCGAAACCTGCGAAAACGTAGGCAATTCTTTTCATATGAATCAATGTAAATCCAATTAATTCGTTCTAGAAACTCAAAAATACATACCACAAACACATTTTATAGAGAATAAATACAGTGTTTAATGCTATTTTTCGGCCCCAGACTTGTCCGAACTCTCACCTTCACCGTGCCTAGTAACACTGTATGCCAGTGCGCCTCTAGAGTTTTTAAAACCGCCTTCTGCTGGCCTACGCTAGCACTTGTCTCAGGCATTTTCTTAATGAGATCGGCATATAACAGTCTGGCCTTTTCGCATATGATTGCCTCCGAAACAGAATCGCCGTCTAGCTGGTTTTGATTTGTCCAAAGTAATAACAACTGTTCGACATCTTCAATTGTTGCGATCTCTGTTTCGTTAGCCCAATCACCAATTTAGCTACATTAGCCTCCTTTATTTCTTCCTTTCTCGCCACAATGGAACTTATCATGGATGGCTACTTCCGGAAGATGCGGCCGATTTCAGCAATCTTAATGCCGTTCTTGTGTTTTATTATTAGCAAGTGATGCTCAAAAAACGACAAACAACGCCAAACTAAGCAGAGGAATGCGCGGGTCCCTTTGTTTCCGCAAAATTAGCAGCAAGGTCATGTGGGCACGCCGACGAAATCCGAGGCTATCGACGAAAACCGAAACACATATTTCGAGAAAAAACTCGACGAAAACCGAAACCGACGATAACTGAAGGCAATGAAAACCGAGGTTTTACTTTATATCATGGATGTCTTCGAAGAATTCCTCACATTCTAGCTCCTATTGTTTGTGTTACATTGTGCGTATATTAATACATATGTAGTTATTGTCTTATACTCTCGTAGGTGACGTGATGACGGTGAGAATCAGCAGTGGTTCGAATCGCATCGGTAACTTACAGGGTATGTGAGCTGGCCGCTCAGAAAGCAATGGCAAACTAATGAGCGTAATCTTGCCAAGAAATCAACATACAGCTGAAAGATGCTGGTGTTGACAGCAATGTCCTGTAAAGGATATGCAAAAAACAAAAGTTATTGTCTGTTCTTTTAATCTCATTATTATAATTCTTTGTTATACTTGTATATATATTTCATTCCTACTATTCTTCTTGCTAGCCGTAGTTCAATGACTATTGCCTTGCTATTATTGTTGTTCCACTCCGGAGTAGACAAACCTATAACTTTGTGGATATTGTACCCACTCTCTTTTATTCTGGTGTCCGCTATATAAGAGTATCAAGGTGAAATGCATGTTAGTATCACAGCCTCGGATTCTGAGATCATTAGCACATTTGTTTGTTCTCCAAATTTTCATTTTCTTTTAATTATTCTCATGCTTTCATCTTTTTATCCTTCTCATCCCGTTCTTATGCCTTAATGTAGTCACAGGAGGGTCTTCGTGATGATATGCTGTGTTTTGTGTATGTATTTGCTTTTTGATGAAGGCTAGTCATCACAATGTCATATGTTTTCGTAACTGACTTCTGTAAAGCTACATTACTTTGTGTTATTTTATATCGTTTACATTTCCACAGCTTTATCACAGTTCCGCTAATTTCATTCATACCGGATCTTTTACAGAACGTCGCTCTCAACACTGTCTGTTGAAACGATGCTTGTGCCTCGTGTATGTTCATTGAACAGTTGTCTGCAGTGTCATGTGCCCATCTCCGTGCTGGGATCATTCCCTCTATCACTGTTCTATCCAAAGAACTGCCACGTTTACTTTGACCAAGTATTTGAGTTTCCGTGACTTGATGGCGTTTATGGGCCAGTGTCTTGCCATGTTCAGATCGTGTAGAATCAGTAATTTTCTTCTTCTACATGGTATTCGATATTCTTTGAACTTGTCTATATCATTTAAGTTAAACAATCCCGATCTTGTATTTAGTGATTGTGAAATGGTACATACCTCGTATCCGTTTGTGGCACATTAGGGATGCATGTTCTAACAAATATGACTTAAATTGTATTGCATATATATATATATATATATATATATATATATATATATATATATATATATATATATATATATATATATATATATATATATATCCATTCATCCATCATGTGTCATGCCGATAAGCGTGGGCGGTCATATTTTGCCATCTCACTCGATCACCAGAGTCGTGGATCAGCTCCGTATTCCTGTCTTGACCATGCCACGTAGCATATATATATATATATATATATATATATATATATATATATATATATATATATATATATATATATATATATATAGCCGGCTCCATGGCCGAGGGGTTAGTAGCTTTCTCCGCTAACCCCGAATACTCTCGTCACGTGACGCGACGAGAATTAGCAGTGGTTCGAATCGCAAAAGTGACTTATGAGAGTATGGAGCCGGTCGCTCAGAAAGTCGTGGCGTGCTGATGAGCGTAATCTAGCCTAGGAATCAACATACAGCTGAAAGATGCTGGTGTTGACCGCAATAACCTGAAACAGGATGGAAACGCGGAAAAAAAAAAAAAAAAAATATATATATATATATATATATATATAATGGAATGAAATAACCACAGTAGCTATTCAGGCCTGTGGGGAAACAGGAGTTAAATGGCTAACAAGAATTTTTAATATAGCATGGGAAAAAAGAAAAGTCCCAGATGATTGGCAACAGGCAATAATAGTACCAATATGGAAAAAGAAAGGCAGTACGAGAGAGTGCGAAACATACAGAGGTATATCACTCCTGAGCCATATAGGGAAAATGTCTGCAAAACTATTGGAACAAAGAGCTAGACCAATAGTTGAACAACAGTTAAGCAAAGCACAATTCGGTTTTCGGAAAGGTAAAAGTTGCACTGATGCATTATTTACACTTAGACAAATTTGTGAAAAAACTATCGAATATAGTGACCAGCAGAATATTGTGATTGTAGATCAGGAAAAGGCTTTCGATAGAGTAGACAGATACAAATTATGGACCATCCTTGAAGACTATGGCATACAAGGGCAACTGCTAGAAAACATCATAGCCATGTACCACTCAAGCCAAAGTGCAGTAAGAACACAAGAAGGTATATCAGATATGTTCACAGTCAATACAGGAGTGAGGCAGGGTTGTGTGCTCTCTCCCCTGCTATTCAATATCTACATGGACAGAATTTCCAAAGAAGCAAGTCTCGACAGAAGAGATTCAGAAAATTTAAAACTCTTTACTCCAGATGAAACAACTGAGCCACAGGGAATAAATGAACTTCTATTTGCAGACGATCAGTGTCTGTTTACAGCGATGAGGGCAGATTACAAAATCACATTACTAACCTGAGTTCAACCTGCAGCAGATACAATATGAGCATAAACACAGCCAAAACCGAAATAATGCAAGTTAGCAGATCGCCAGGCCCACTAAGTATACAGATAAATAAC
>JACEFZ010004161.1:0-50936 GCA_014155875.1 Cepaea nemoralis
CTTTGGTTTTTTGGATCAACTCTGCTGCTGATATTCCTCCATGCCACGGCAATATCAATAACAATTCATCTTTTTATGTGTAAGGAAGTTATCTACAGTCGTGTAGAAGGGAAGAACTAGACGAGTATGAATTCGGAATGGCGAACTCTCTCCTCCTCTCTTCTCCTCCCTCTACCTCCTCCCTCCACCCTTCTCCTCTTCCTCCTCCCTCTCATCCCTCTCCCTCCTCCCTCCTCCTTCTCCCTCTTCCTTCTCCCTCTTCCTCTCCCCTCCTCCTCCATCCTCCTCCCTCCTACTCCCTCCGCCTCCTCCCCCTCCTCCTCATCTTCCCTCCTCCTCCCTCTCCCTCCTCATCCCTCCTCCTCCTGCCTCCCTCCTCCTCCTCCTGCCTCCTTCTCCCTCATCATCCTCCCTCCTCCTTCTCCCTTCTTCTCCCTCTTCCCTCTTCCTCCTCCTACCTCCTCCCTCCTCCTCCCTCTACCTCCTCCTCCTCCCTCCACCCTCCTCCTCCCTTCTCCTCCTCTTCCTCCTCCCTTTCCTTCCTCCTCCTCCTCCCCCCTCTACCTCCTCCTCCCCCTACCTCTTTCCTCCTCCCTCCTCCTCCTCTTCCACCTCCCTTTCTTCCTCCCCTCCTCATTCTCCCTCCTTCCTCTCCCTCCTTCCTCCTCCTCCTTCCTTCTTCTCCCTCTGCCTCCTCCCTCCTCCTCTCCCCTCCTCCCTCCTCCTCCTCCTCCCTCCTTCTCCCTTTTCTCCTCCTTTCCCCTCCTCCTCCTACCCTCTTCCTCTTCCCCTCCTCCCTCTCCCTCCTCCATCCTCCTCCTCCCTCTTCCTCCTCCTCCCTCTTCCTCCTCATTCCTCTTCCTCCTCCTTCCTCCTCCTCCCTCTTCCTCCCTCTCCCTCCTCCATCCTCCTCCCTCTTACTCCTCCTTCTTCCTCCTCCTTCCTTCTCCTCCCTCCTCCTCCCTCTTCCTCCTCCTCCTACCTCCTCCCTCCTCCTCCTCTCTCCTCCTCCCTCCTCCCTTTTCCTCCCTCCTCCTCCTCCCTCTACCTCCTCCCTCCTCCTCTCCACTCTTCCTCCTAGCCCTCTTCCTCTTCCCCTCTCCCTCCTCCCTATCCCTCCTCCTCCCTTCACATTCCTCCTCCTCCCTCTTCCTCCTCCTCCCTCCTCCTCCTCATCCCTCCTTCTCCCTCCTCCTCCTTCTTCCTCCCTCCTCCTCCTCCTCCCCCTCCTCCTTCCTCCTCCTCCCTCTCCTCCTCCTCACTCCTCCTCTTTTTCCTCCTCCTCCCTCCTCCTCCTCCCTCTACCTCCTCCCTCCTCCTCCCTTCACATTCCTCCTCCTCCCTCTTCCCCCTCCTCCCTCCTCCTCATCCCTCCTCCTCCCTTCTCCTCCTCCTCCTCCCTCTACCTCCTCCTCCCTTCACATTCCTCCTCCCCCTCTTCCTCCTCCTCCCTCCTCCTCCTCATCCCTCCTTCTCCCTCCTCCTCCTTCTTCCTCCCTCCTCCTCCCTCTCCCCCTCCTTCCTACTCCTCCCTCTCCTCCTTCTCCCTCGCCTCCTCCTCACTCCTCATCCTCCCTCCTCCTCCCTCTACCTCCTCCCTCCTCCTCCCTTCACATTCCTCCTCCTCCCTCTTCCTCCTCCTCCCTCCTCCTCCATCCTCCTTCTCCATCCTCCTCCTCATCACTCCTCCTCCCTCCTCCTCCTCCTCTTCCTCCTCCCTCCTCACTTCCTCCCCCCCCTCCTCCTTCCTCCTCCTCCCTCTCCGCCTCCTCCCTCCTCCTCCTCCCTCCTCCTCCCTCTACCTCCTCCTCCTCCTCCTCCTCCCTCTACCTCCTCCCCCTCGTCCCTTCACATTCCTCCTCCTCCCTCTTCCTCCTCCCTCCCTCCTCCTCCTCTCTCCGCCTCCCTCTACCTCCTCCCTCCTCCTCCCTTCACATTCCTCCTCCTCCCTCCTCCTCCCCTCCTCCTCCTCCCCCTCCTTCTCCTCCTTCTCCTCCTTCTCCCTCCTCCTTCTCCCTCCTCCTTCTCCCTCTTCCTCCTCCCTCTTCCTTCTCCCTCCGCCTCCTCCCTCCTCCTACTCTCTCCTCCTCCTCCCTCCTCCTCCTCCCTCCTCCCTCTCCTCCTCCTGCTCCCTTCTCCTCCTGCGTTCTCCTCCTCTCTCCTTCTCCCTACTCCTCCCTCTTCCTCCTCCCTCCTCCTCGCCTCCTCCTCCACCCTACTCCTCCCTCCTCCTCCTAATCCCTCCTCCTCCCTCCTATTCCTCCCTACTCCTCCTGTCTCCTCCTCCTCCTCCCTCCTCTTCCCTCCTCCACCTCCCTCTTCCTCCTCCCTCCTACATTTACCCAAGACAGACAGACAGTCAGACAGATAGTCGGGAACGGGATCTTATATGACTACTTATATAATTTAAATGAGATGCTCTCCACCATGGGCTGGGCCGGGTCAGACAGACAGACAGATAGATAGATAGATAGACAGACAGACAGACAGACAGACAGACAGACAGACAGTCGGGAACGGGAACTTATATGACTACTTATATGAATTAAATGAGATGCTCCCCACCAGGAGTTGGGCGATGCCGGGCCGGGTCAGACAGACAGACAGATAGATAGTCGGAACGGGAACTTATATGACTACTTATATGAATTAAATGAGATGCTCCCCATCAGGGTCTGGGCGAAGACGGGCCGGGTCAGACAGACAGACAGACAGACAGACAGATAGACAGACAGACAGACAGACAGACAGATAGTCGGTAACGGGAACGAGAACTTATATGACTACTTATATGAATTAAATGAGATGCTCCCCACCAGAGTCTGGGCGAAGCCGGGCCGGGTCAGCTAGTATATATATATATATATATATATATATATATCACTGATCTGGTATATTGAGGCTATTATATGGTTGGTAAAATGTCTCCTGCCACTGTTGGGGACTGAAACCGGACCATTGATTTGCCATCATTACCTTCAACAACCAGTAAAGAGTTCCAATACTAATGGTAATCTTATTATGTGTCCATCTGGCATTTACGCGGATCACTGAGTGTCGGCCAGATCCCCTTGTCCATCCCTGCCGTACCATTATCTCCAGGCAATGATAGTATATCTGTTCTTCCACACAATACACACGCTCCCAAAGGGCTCTGACCACATCTGCCTTATCGTGCACCGATTCCCCATCCAGAGGTGCAGATCCAGCCAAATTGACCGCCTGCACATGTCCCAGCATACCAGCATGGCTTGGGGAAGAGATCTAATGGATGCTTCCTATCTTAGATTTCTTTAAAAAATATCAACACATGCCATTCTGCACGACATACAGCTGTCTTCACCAGGCTCAACATGCTCTGTGAGTCCGTCACCATCACGATATGTGTGTGCTGATTATCCTCAGTCAGCTGACCACCTATATGTGTACACTGCTCTATGACAAAAAATTTTAACCCTCAACTCTTCTAAATTGTCTAACATCATAATGGGTAAGAACCGCCGTGGCGCTTACAATGGATGCTGCAAATTATACTGGGGAATAAAGGCGGCCGCCCTATATTGACCACATCACCTATAGAGAGCCGACTGGTTTATTTAAATATGGGGCTAGCACCATATACCTATTACGCATCAAGGCGTAGAAGTGAGTATTTGAATTTAACCCTATCACTGGATGCTAATTTCGTCCATACTCAGTAATTGTAGAATCAGGTGGATAATAAATCTTGGCAATGATTACGCTATTTATGATGTTTAAGTAGTCGTACAACCAACTGCATTTGTTCCTTCAACGAGGCTTTGTCGTCACTGGAGGCTGCGGGTTTGAATCCAATGATAGTTTTCCATTGTTTCGTTGCCTAGTGTGTTCTCACATGTCTAATGCATTCCTCTGCTTCTATAAGTAGCAGTCAATGCCAGTGAATTTCATTCTATTTCAGTGTCTTGCCTGTTGACCCAAAGGCCATGTGTTCGACTCCCTTTCAAGCAGGGATTTCTTTACATTAACCCAGGTCTACCCAGCTGAAAATTTGAACTAGGAAATGTACTGGGAAATAAAGGCGGTCGGACTCACACTGAACACCTCATCCGTTGAGTGCCGATTGATATATTAATCACGGGACTACCAAGATATATCTAATACGACGTGTAAACAGGTCCTAATCTTTTTTCTTCTGTTTCAGTGCTACAAATTCCCACCCGACTATAATCAGAGTTCCTACCTGCTCTCGGAAACCACAAGATCGCACGCACCGTATCGTGTCATCGAGGTATACAAGAGGATGCGACCCAACCAACGACAAGGCCGTGGTAAAAATTGCCCAGCATATCAAAAGCCAGGCTGATGATGATAAAGAAAATATGGCCATCGATAGTTTGTCACTGACTCAAATAAAACAGGAATTCTGGTAATAGCTTCAGTCGAAAAGAAAAGCCAATAGTTCTGCTGCAGGATGTTCTTTGGGCAAATCTTTTCACACCAAAATATCTGTAGCACAGTTAAAGGTTTTTCTGTGTAAAGTGGCTGCTCTTGGCTGTCCGCATTGTCTCTGAAAGTAGAAAAGAGAAAACTTGATCAATATTGTGGTAGAGGTGCAACCAGAAAGGAGCTTATTGGTATTGTGTGAGTACTAATGGTGCTTGTTCCATGGTATAATAACTTGTAGGAGGACATGATATGCTACATGTGTCTGGAATACGGGGGAGTACTCATCATCAGCATGTGCCATGGGCAACACATGACCTCTACAATTCAGCCCAGGCTTTGGGCTATGGACTATCGTTTGTCAAGACGGCAAAGGTGTTAGTTGTATTTTGTTTTTAACTACCATTCCATTAAATCTTCCTAGTAGTATTGGTTAAAGTGATCGATTACGTGTTCAAGTAGTGGTCAAGTAATGGTCAACTAGTGGTCAATCGGTCGAATGACCTCTTAAAGTGTCGGGGAAATCATGTGTAGTGAAACGGTAGTGTATAAAGTGATCGATGACGTGGTCAAGAGGTTGTAAAGTAGTGGTCAAGTAGTGGTCAAGTGGTCGAGTGAGCACTTAAAATGTAGAGGAAAGTACGTGTAGTGAAACGGTAATGGTAAAATAAGTAATGGCGTCAAATAGTGGTCAAGTACTGGTCAAGTAGTGGTCAAGAGGTCGAGTGATCACTTAAATTGTCGGGGAAAGTTGGTATAGTGACATTGTGGTTGAGAAAAACATAGATGAGGCCATCAAGTAGTGGTCAAGCAGGGGTCAAGTAGTGGTCAAGTGGGAAAATTTTAGGGAAAAGTACGTGTAATGATATGGTGATGATCAAAGAGTGGTCATGCAGTGGTCAAGCAGTGATCAAGTAGTGGTCAAGTGAGGAAATATTACGGAAAAGTATGTGTAGTGAAATGGTAGTGGATAAAGTGATCGATGACGTGGTCAAGTTATGGTCAAGTACTGGTAAAGTGGTCGAGTAACCACTTAAATTGCAGGGGAAAGTACGTGTAGTGAAATAGTGATGTAACACATGTAATGTCGTGGTCAAGTAGTGGTCAGGTAGTGGTAAAGTAGTGGTCAAATGATCGAGTTACTACTTAGATTGTAGAGGAAAGTACGTTAAGTGCAATGGTGATGATCAAGAGATGGTCAAGTGGTGGTCAAGTAGTTGTCAAGTACTGGTCAAGTATTGGTCAAGTAGTAGTCAAGCAGTCGAGTGACCACTTAAATTGTAGACCAAAGTACTGTAGTGACATGGTGGTGGGTTGCTGGTGGTTGGTGGTCGTTAATTGAAGCTGTGTAATCTGGCTGTGTGATGGTGTAAACCACTCACATGATTACATGTCTAAGGGATACAACCAGACCACGTGCTCACTGGCTAAAACCAGTCATAGATACCAGTGCTTCCTGTCAGATGCATAAGGGATATAACCAGATAACGTGCTCACTTATTAAAGTTGGTAAAAGATGGCGGCGCATCCGACCACACGTTGTTAAATGACTACAACCAGACCACGTGGTCACTGGCTACAGCCGGTCAAAGAAGCGTTGTTTCCTATAACATACATAAGAACACAACCAGACCACGTGGGTCATAGCTACAGCCGACCAAAGATGGCGTCGCAGTCGATCACATATGTAATGCTACATCCGAGACACGGGCTCACTGGCTAAAACCAGTCAAAGATGGCCCTGCTTCCGATCACATGCATAAGGGTACACCCAGAACACGGGGTTAATGATTCAACCGGTCAAAGATGGCGACGCATCCACTGACATGTATAACGATACACGTGGAACACCCGGCTGATGACTCAACCGGTCAAAGACGGCGTCCCACCAGGTCACATGTGTAATGGTACATCTAAGACATATGGTTAAGAGGAAAACTATAGAAAAAGGATGTTCTATCGGTTGTGGAGCCATGGAACCTAACCCACGATGACCACCGTGTATGGGAGTGATTCCACTATATTGTTAACATTGCATCCGAAGGCTAAAAGGGTCACACTTCTCTCTCTTTTCTATAGCCGTGTTGTTGTTCTAAGGTCATTGAGTAACACCAAAGGACACCCGGGCATCAATACAACATAAACCGGTCTCGAAAGCAGCATACATGCGTGTAAACAAGTCACCACAGTGTCCGACTAAGCCTTTCTATTACTCATAGTGCAGAGATGTGATCACCGATGCTAATCGGGGAAGTCGTATATGTACGTAACAGCTATCGGGTCATACAACGACGAGTGGCTAGTCCACGTTAATAGATGTATAATATTAAACACGAACACAACAAACTGTCCCGACTTAGGCAATGCATGTAACATGACACATCACGTGTCCGCTGTCATAACTAGCGACGTTATCACGTAGCAAATTAGACATCTACATTTTCATTACCTCTCTATGTGTCCATATGTGTCTTTACATCTTTCTCCAGAAAACCATTTCCAATACCAATATATGTTTTTTTAGTGTGCCTGCTCAGTGCCACACTTCACAAGACAAAAGTACACCTTCTATGTACCACTTCAACCGTCAAATAAGAAAATATGTTGTACAAAGTATTAAGATTATTGGTCAAATATAGAAATATCTCGTCCAAACTTATAAAAAGTAGGAACATTTGGTAACCTATTGGGAAAAATATCAACCAAGTAAGAAACTTTGTTAGTCAAATAGAAAAAATATTGACCACGTAACGAAATATCTAGTCCAAACTTATGAAAAGTAGGAAAATTTGTTAGCCAAATGAGAAAATGATTGACCAAGTAACGAAATATCTCCGCCAAACTTATGAAAAATAGGAAACTTTATTAACCAAGTGTGAAAAAGTATCGGCCAAAGAGAGAAATATCTCATCCAAATTTATAAAAAAAAAATAGGAAAATTTCTTAACCAAAGGGGGAAAGGCTTGACTAAGTAAGACAATTTGTTAACCAAAATAATAAAGATATTGATCAAGTAACGAAATACATCCACTAAACGTATGAAAAGTATGAAACTTTGTTAAGCAAGTATGAAAATGTATCGCTCAAAGAGAGAAATATCTCACCCAAGCTTATAAAAAGTTGGAACATATGTTAACCAAATGGAAAATATCTTGGCCAAATAGGAAAATGTGTTAGCCAAATGGGGAAAACATTGTCCAAGTAATGAAATACATCGTTCAAACTTACGAAAAGTAGGAAACTTTGTTAACTAAATGTGAAAATTTTGGCCAAATTTCAACCAAACTTGTAAATATTTCAACTAAACTTATAAACAAGTAGGAAAACTTGCCACCCAAATGGGAAAAAGGTCGACTAAATACAGAAATATCGCAACCAAACTTATAAAAAGAAGGAAAAGATTGACCAAGTAACGAAATATCTGGTCGAAACTTATAAAAAGTAGGAAACTCTGTTAACCAAATATGAAAAAAAAAAAATATTGACCAAGTAAAGAAATAGCTCCTCCAAATTTATGAAAAGTAGGAAAATTTGCTCGCTTCACGTAATATGCAGGTATAGGCTAGGTATAGGAAAAAGGGGTAGGTATAGGACGTGTATCGAGCTTATATCTTGCGCAATAAAATTGCGATGTATTATTTTTTAAATTTTAATTAAAATGTAACCACACAAATTTAACTTTTTCCATTACTAACACTGGTTTGTGTCTATTCTCGTAAGAAAGAGTTTGTTGTGTGTGATGTATATAATGCTCTATTTTCATTGGGTTATTCTATGCGATCATCGTTAGTTAGTCTGGTAGTCCAAGAAATTCAAATAATTCGTCTCAGGAACCCCCTCTCTGTTGTTGTTTTCAAGTTCTTCTTAGGGGTGATGGTCGATGACCATATTCGTTGTCTAGAATAGCGCCTAGTAGGCTAGGGAAACAGAAGATGTATCTCCAATAGGTTGGAAAATCTGCCTAGTCAGCAGAAAATATGGTGTTCTGTAATCAAAGAGAATGTTAGTGTTATTTGGTATGAAACGTTGAAAGTGGGTTAGAAGGTGTGGTAGATGGTATTCAAGAGTTCAATAAGGCAGACGTGGTTTTAAGAAAGGCCGACTTCATAACAGACACTGTTGGTTGGTTGCAGACTTGCCGTTATTGCGGACGTGAACTGCTAAAGTGAGCTAGGTGTGGACACCATAAGAATGTTTTTTAGCTAGACTTCGAGAAACCCCTTGTATAGTTGAGAGAGGGAGCAATGAACGGTTAGTGTAGCAGACATTGTGGTATGGAAAGTTGAAGATGGCAGCCATGGTAAATGGTTCCGTGATGACGAATACCTAGATGATATAGAAACTATGCCAGGTGGAATCACAGACGACCTTACCATACATGTTGTTAACTGTCATAAGTGTTTCATTGGAGCTCGTGTTCAATGGAGGTTTGAAGCTCTTGGTGATGTGAAATGGAAAAGTTGTGAAGATATCTACGAAAGACAGAGATATTTTTATGGTAGAAAGAAAGCAAGTGTGTAGAGAGGTGCATGCGTAGTCTGTAGAAGGGCTTCTTTAACAAGGGTATGTTAGAATAATAAGTTGAATTTTTGGGTAGTGTAAAAGAGGGAAAGTTGTGGCGTTGTTAATTATGTAGTGTGAATGTCCTTTCAGATACAAGTTCAAGACACTCTTGACATACATACAGAAGATACATAACAGGTCTCTAAGTGACTGGTTTGGTGATGGCGTGATATGGAAAGAAAAAAGATGACCCTTGGAAATAATATCATGTTGATGAAAACCTCTTTAATGGGGATACGTTTATTGTTCCTAGGGAGGACACCTTTGATGAAGATAGTGTGATGTGGAGAATTGGAGCTGGTGGTAGTAATATCTTTATTTGCTTCGTTAAGAGTGTAGATATTTGTATGTTTGGATGCGATATTTCTTTACTTGGCTAATATTTTTTCCCATTCGGTTAACAAATTTTCCTCGTTTTTTATATGGTTGGACGAGACATTTCCTATTTTGGTCAACATTTTCCCCATTTGGTTAACACAATTTTCTACCTTTCATAAGTTTGGACGAGCTATTTCTGTATTTGGCCGACATTTTTCGCATTTGGGTACCAAAGTTTCCTACTTTTCATAAATTTGGAGGAGCTATTTCTTTACTTGGTCAATATTTGTTTTGTTTTTTCACATTTGGTTAACAAAGTTTCCTACTTTTTATAAGTTTCGACGAGATATTTCGTTACTTGGTCAATCTTTTCCTTCTTTTTATAAGTTTGGTTGCGATATTTCTGTATTTGGCCGACCTTTTTCCCATTTGGCTGACAAATTTTCCTACTTTTTTATAAGTTTAGTTGAAATATTTATAAGTTTGGTTGAAATTTGGCCAAAATTTTCACATTTAGTTAACAAAGTTTCCTACTTTTCGTAAGTTTGACCGATGAATTTCGTTACTTGGACAATGTTTTCCCCATTTGGCTAACAAATTTTCCTATTTGGCCAAGATATTTTCCATATGGTTAACATATGTTCCTACTTTTTATAAGTTTGGGTGAGATATTTCTCTCTTTGAGCGATACTTTTTCATACTTGCTTAACAAAGTTTCATACTTTTCATAAGTTTGGTGGAGATATTTCGTTACTTGGTCAATATCTTTATTATTTGGATTAACAAATTGTCTTACTTGGTCAAGTTTTTTCCCCTTTGGTTAAGAAATTTTCCTATTTTTTATAAGTTTGGGTGAGATATTTCTCTCTTTGGCCGATACTTTTTCACACTTGGTTAACAAAGTTTCCTATTTTTCATAAGTTTGGCGGAGATATTTCGTTACTTGGTCAATCTTTTTCTCATTTGGCTAACAAATTTTCCTACTTTTCATAAGTTTGGACAAGATATTTCGTTACGTGGTCAATATTTTTTTCTATTTGACTAACAAAGTTTCCTACTTGGTTGATATTTTTCCCAATAGGTTACCAAATGTTCCTACTTTTTATAAGTTTGGACGAGATATTTCTATATTTGACCAATAATTTTAATACTTTGTACAACATATTTTCTTATTTGACGGTTGAAGTGGTACATAGAAGGTGTACTTTTGTCTGGTTGTGAAGTGTGGCACTGAGCAGGCACACTGAAAAAACATATATTGGTGTTGGAAATGGGTTTCTGGAGAAAGATGTAAAGACACGTATGGACACATAGAGAGGTAATGAAAGTGTAGATGTCTAATTTGCTACGTGATAACGTCGCTAGTTATGACAGCGGACACGTGATATGTCATGTTACATGCATTGCCTAAGGTTGAGTCGGGACAGTTTGTTGTGTTCGTGTGTAATATTATACATCTGTTAACATGCACTAGCCACTCGTCGTTGTATGACCCGATAGCTGTTACGTACAGATACGACTTCCCCGACTAGCATCGGTGATCACATCTCTGCACTATGAGTATTAGAAAGGCTTAGTCGGACACTGTGATTAGTTGTTTACACCCGCGTATGCTGCTTTCGAGACCGGTTTATGTTGTATTGATGCCAGGGTGTACTTTGGTGTTACTCAGGTGACACTAGGACTACACGGCTATAGAAAAGAGAGAGAGAAGGGTGACGCTTTTAGCCTTGGGATGCAATGTTAACGATATAGTGGAATCACTCCCATACACGGTGATCATCGTGTGTTAGGTTCCGTGGCTCGACAACCGATAGAACATCCTTTTTTTAAAGTTTTCCTCTTAACCATGTGTCTCAGATTACCATTACACATGTGACCTGGTGGGACGCCGACTTTGACCGGTTGAGTCATCAGCCGGGTGTTCCACGTGTATCGTTATACATGTCAGTGGATGCGTCGCCATCTTTGACCGGTTGAATCATTAACCCCGTGTTCTGGGTGTACCCTTATGTATGTGATCGGAAGCAGGGTCATCTTTGACTGGTTTTAGCCAGTGAGCCCGTGTCTCGGATGTAGCATTACATATGTGATCGACTGCGACGCCATCTTTGGTCGGCTGTAGCTATGACCCACGTGGTCTGGTTGTGTTCTTATGTATGTTATAGGAAACAACGCTTCTTTGACCGACTGTAGCCAGTGACTACGTGGTCTGGTTGTAGTAATTTAACCACGTGTGGTCGGATGCGCCGCCATCTTTTTTCAACTTTTATAAGTGAGCACGTTGTCTGGTTGTATCCCTTATGCATCTGACAGGAAGCACTGGTATCTATGACTGGTTTTAGCCAGTGAGCACGTGGTCTGGTTGTATCCTTAGACATGTGATCATGTGAATGGTTTACACCATCACACAGCCCGATTACACAGCTTCAATTAACGACCACCAACCACCAGCAACCCACCACCATGACACTACAGTATTTTGGTCTACAATTTAAGTGGTCACTCGACTGCTTGACTACTACTTGACCAATACTTGACCAGTAATTGACAACTACTTGACCACCACTTGACCATCTCTTGATCATCACCATTGCACTTAACGTACTTTCCTCTAAAATCTAAGTGGTAACTCGATCATTTGACCACTACTTTACCTGTACCTGACCACTACTTGACCACGACATTACATGTTTTACCATCACTATTTCACTACACGCACTTTCCCCTGCAATTTAAGTGGTTACTCGACCACTTGACCAGTACTTGACCACAACTTGACCACGTCAACGATCACTTTATCCACTACCGTTTCACTACACATACTTTTCCATAATATTTCCTCACTTGACCACTACTTGATTACTGCTTGACCACTGCATGACCACTCTTTGATCATCACCATATCATTACACGTACTTTTCCCTAAAATATTCTCACTTGACCACTACTTGACCCCTGCCTGACCACTACTTGACCACCTCATCTATCTCTTTCTCAACCACAATGTCACTATACCAACTTTCCCCGACTATTTAAGTGATCACTCGACCACTTGACCACTACTTGACCAGTACTTGACCACTATGTGACGTCATTACTTATTTTACCATTACCGTTTCACTACACGTACTTTCCTCTACATTTTAAGTGCTCACTCGACCACTGGACCACTACTTGACCACTACTTTACAACCTCTTGACCACGTCATCGATCACTTTATACACTACCGTTTCACTACACATGATTTCCCCGACAATTTAGGAGGTCATTCGACCGATTGACCACTAGTTGACCATTACTTGACCACTACTTGAACACGTAATCGATCACTTTAACCAACGCTGTTTCACTACATATACTTTCCGCTAAAATTTCCTCACTCGACTACTTGACCACTACTTGACCACTGCTTGACCACCTCTTGACCACGTCATCCATAACTTTATCCACCACCATGTCACTAGATGTACTCTCCTGTACAATGTAAGTGGTCCCTCGACCACTGGACCACTACTTGACCATTATTTGACCACTACTTGACCACCTCTTCTTACCATCTCTTGATCATCACCATATCACTACACGTCTTTTCCGCTTAAATTACTACCTTCCAGATTTTCCCACACTTCCCCGCCAGGAAAAACATTTTTTATAACTTTGTCTACTGACGAGCTCAAATGAGGGCGAAACTCGAGTATAGTGCTTCCATATTGACATGGATAGGCCTTAGGTTCATAACAGAATGCGATCGGCGTTGCCAGTAGTGGGTTGTGCTCAATATTTAAATTTCAAATCCCGAAACAACCACATAATCAATTGATTATTGCTTACTGGATTTAGGAGGCCTGGTGTTCCTTGCCAGTGAGAAGTCCTGATCATTCGGGTCCCATCGATTGACGGACGTCGGTCGCGGCGATTGGGCAATCTTGAGCATAGCCTACGATGGGTAGCGTTGTGATGTTCTGTTGTGATAATTTGGTGTGTCCAGTGTGTGCCGCGTGATTACACACCCGCTTCACACGCGTGATCCGGGACTGTTTCCGGATCCGGTCAGGGATATGCACTACTGACGAGCTCAAATGAGGGCGAAACTCGAGTATAGTGCTTCCATATTGACGTGGATAGGCCTTAGGTTCATAACAGAATGCGATCGGCGTTGCCAGTAGTGGGTTGTGCTCAATATTTATACATGGTTTATTAAAATTTATTATATACCTTACTTGACTCGTTTGTTTGTTATTTTGTATGTTGTATACTAGACATACCTACAACTTAAGGGGTCACTTGACCACATCTACTCTGACCGCGCCTACTTTTTCAAAACAAAACAGAAGAGTTATCTCCCTTTGCGGATCAGGGAGTTATCGCCCTTTGCGAATCAGGATCGATAAATGGTTGATTTATATAAGATCCGCAAAAAACAACATCCTTTTGTACCTATATACTACTCTCCCTCCCTTGTCTTCTGTGAGTATTGCAACTATAACCAGCAGATCTGTTCTCTCGCTGCCTAGTACCCCATCGTGGCCTAGTTAGTACATCTAAGTACTTGTAAAAGAGACATGCCCGTAATTGGTATCCGTCGGAAGGATATTGAGGTGTTTAACGTTAAAGGGCCTATTTTTGTTGTTACATGGAGTTTCGGGACCAGTTTTGTATTAACTAAAACAAGGCCTGGGGTAGACTACGACAGAGTTTATATACTTGATTTATTTGGTTGTTTCGGGATTTGAGATTTAAATATTGAGCACAATCCACTACTGGCAACGCTGATCGTATTCTGGTATGAACCTAAGGCCTATCCACGTCAATGCGGAAGCACTAGACTCGAGTTTCGCTCTCGTTTATATACTTGTTCTAGAAAAATGAGAATGAACCAAATCAGTGAAGAAAGCTACAGGTAACAGCCAGTTGGATGTAACGCCTCGAAGTGAAGACACCAAGAAAAGATGACAGGTTACTTACTATACAGAACGTGTGCAATTCCAGATATAATTAATATCATGTACTATATAGAAGTATATAATATAATGAATATCTAAGGTTTTTTGTTTGTTTGCGTTCTCTCGCTTTGAACTCAACCGTAGTCCTTACACGTACTACTACTTCTAGTGCAATGGACAGCTTTTAGCATGTGGATTATCTTTCCCTATTACCAGTGTCCCTCGCCATCAGACGCAGCCACTCCGACTTCTGAGGCATTGTAATGTACGTCCCAAAGTCAAGGACGACACGTCAACACTTTAATCCAACTTACCGGTGTAAGGGATGAACCCGCTACCTCGGCATCAGCACACCGGAAGCTTAAGAGCAAACGCTCTAATCCACTTGTCCATGCTGACTCCCATATAATGTTATAACTGTTTATCAGATGAGCTTTGGTATAGACTTCTTCCAATCAAATGTTATCAAAATACAGCTGCCACTCATGAACAACTAGCAAACATTCATAAAGATTTGTTTACGTCAACGAAATATAATTTTAAAGAAGAATGTTAAAAACAAACACAAACATCCACAATGAGGAATGTAGAAGTGAAACAAACCATAGTATGTAGAAAATTAATGCAGATATTACAAGCAAACAGTACACAATATTGGGCTATGTCATAGGAAGAAAACAAAACTGTATCACATGTAAACAACAGATACGGGTAATGGGCAGTAAGAAACAGGATGACACAGACAACAGAATGTAGCTGCTGGAGTCTTGAGTCACTGTTTGAAAACATTACAAGTTAGTGCATGTTCTTTACATGACCTCGCAGTCAATCCCGGCAATGTTGTTTTAGCTATTTGTGTTTAACTATGCACGTTTACGTTCAATAGTTTGCCATTGTGACCTTAACGACCGACGCTCATACTACTATATAAAAACTAGCGCAAATATTGTCCTCTGTCAAACCGTCTGCAGCCGTGTTTTTACTGCGTTATGTGGGATTGCGAATCGTGTTCGTAACCCCTTTACATAAATTTACACTCTACATTGCATGAGCGACAACGCTTGATTATTATGTTGTCTCGTATTTACTTTTTAATTAACAATTTGTGATATCCATCATACAACAACTTGGGCTAAAATGTTTGTAAATCTGATGTGACGTTATAGCTGTCACGGCTTTATTTGAGTTGAGTATCTGTTGGCTAAAAGACGTGTCAATTATTTGAGCGAAAAGCTTTATTTCCCAACATCAGTTTTTGTCTATTTTGGGGTGAGCGCAAATGTATTGACCCTAGCATTACAGATTTAAAATCTGGCGTTAATTGCCCATTATTTGTGAAAACCAAAAATATAAAAATCCTCGTGGCTTCTAATAAATATCTTAAAAGAGCTGAAAGAAATCTGTTTGCACTCCGAGTGTCAATCGTGTGGATCTAAGTGCTTGTAACGGCAAAATTCTGTTGAAATAATGCCCGGAGCTTAATGAAGTTCACAAGCTGGCGAGCAGTACCGAATACCTCATCGGATCATGTCATGTCTAAAAGCGTGAACGGTCATGGTTGGCCACCTCGCACGATCACTGTAGTTTTGGGACAGCTATTGTCTGGATTGTTCCATGTGGCCATGTCATCTAGGTATTTACGTCTTTCTCTTCCTCTGGCTTTTTCCCTCATCGTGTTTGTCAGTGGACACTAGGTTTTTAAGTTTTTGTTTTTACCTCATAATAATCTTGGCTGTCTGCGGCTAACTTCTCTAATCAATTTATGGTTTTCATTTCTTAGTTGAAGAAACTGTCTCATTCATTTTTATTGTATTTGTTGTTGTTGTTGTTGGTTCGCCCATGGTATCCATTGCATTTTGCACATAAACCACATGTTGACTGCCATTAGATATTTCTCAACTTGTCTGCTTATGTTTGGCATGCAAGCAACAGTATATGTTCTTCATTGTACTGTAACACTCTATCTCACTCCAGTTGACGGCTTGTTATTGATGAGAATGTTTATATTCTTGCCATGGTGATCATTGTTCTAATCTCTACAGTCCACCTTCCATCAGGTATTATGACTTACCTGTTTAGGAATTTTCCCAATTTCTTTGATGTTACATTATATTTCTTTCCTCTTGAAGATTACCATTCACTCGGTTAGCTACTTTTAAAATAACTGTGGGCATTAATTGCGAATGCAAGTTGCTTCCTGTCGTTTATCAGAAAATTCACCTTCTTCAGTGTACGTTTCACCACACATAACCAAAAGTTATTGAGATTTCCAGAAGCGTCAGCTATACACGCGTATAAACCAAAATTATGTAAACAAACGGTCACTTTAAAACTACCGCTGTGGCAGTAAAATATATGACAGCGTTTGAAGATCGAGCACAATCCATTACTGGCAATGTTGATTGAATACTGGTACGAACCTTAAACTTTCTCCACGTCATATTGGAAGCACTAGACTTGAGTTTCGCTCTCGTTTGAGCTCGTCAGTAGTGCATATCCCTGACTGGACCCGGGATCCAATTCCGGATTACTGGCGTGTGAGGCGGATGTTCAACCATTGACCACGCGACCAAGCTATCATACTAGAATATCACAACGTCACCCATTGTAGAATCGAGAAGACCTGATATGACAGCGTGTTTTGTGTATTTCAAGTGCAGTTATTATTTTAGTTTGCCTTAGTATAGACTGAACCAGTTCTGTAGTAAGCATCTGAACAGATTCAGGGAAATATACCTGGCTATAAATTATGCAGTATATAGATTTTGTTTTCATCATTAAAACTCCCCACGTATGTCTCTTTTGTATTTGCAGCTTTGTGGTCTCATGTATAATCTGGTATCATCTGCAACAGACGAGGTTCTCTGCCGAGCAAGGTGATTTCGTCGGAACCCGCATTAATACCCTTAAATAAACCGGGTCTAGTTACAAAGTTAGTTGCATATCCTTTACATGACGTCACAGTCACCCCAGCATTTTTGGGCTGTTTGTGATTCCTTGGCAAGTTTTTACTTTCAATAGTTTGCCATTGCTTTCTGAACGACCGGCACTCATACCATTGTGTGAAAGCAACGCAAGGAATTTTCTACCAAATCGCCCGCAGTTGTGTTTCGAACGAGACATGCGGGATTGCAAATTGCGTTATTAACCCCTTCGTCACAGCTTCGGTCTTATAACATATTTGTATGAATTCCACTTCTTGGTCTAAGGCACTGTATGAATATTTCTATAACATTGCAGCTTTACAACTTTCAATTTCCGTCTGTAGTATTTGTGAATTGTTTGTTTGTTTACTAGGCTTGAGTTCAAAGCGAGCAAGCGCAAATCATCCCAGTTATCTTCCCACACTTTAATGTCCTCGGGTGCCTCTTCTACACCTGTCCAGTCTTCGGCGGAAACTCCTCAAATTCGTCATCCTCTTGGAGTAGTCCCCGATCTGGTTTAGTCGGATTGTCAGTCATGATGTTGTCTTATAAGAAATGGTCCATGGAACTTTGAGCTAGACCTCACGTAGTGGGCTGTATCCGGAGTGTCACCCAATGCTTGCGTGAAAATGGAATGAATTGGAATAAATCAATAATACCACCACTACAACTGTCTGTGAACAGCGTGCAATCTAAATCAATCGTGTCACTACAGGATATTGCTTGCCTGACGACTCGGTGGTCATGGATTTGAATTCACATTAAAAGTTGTTGTTTTTTTTTTTCAAGTTGGGCAGAGATTTCCAAACCACCCAGCATATTATGGGGAGCAGGGATTTCTTTCGCTCGCTCGCTCGCTCTGAACTTGTTCGTAGTTCATACAGGCTACTTCTACTAACACTGGACTGAATGTTGAGTGTGCATTAGCTTTACCTATTACCAGTGTCCCTCGCCATCAGGCGAACCCATCCAACGTCAGAGATACTTGTAATTTACGTCAAGGACGACAAGTCATTATTTTAGTCCAACTGACCAGTGTAGGGATTGAACCCCCTACCTCAGCATCAGCACACTGGATGTTTAAGAACGAGCGCTCTTATCCATTCGGATAAGCTGACCTCCCCAGGAAATGTCTCGGGAAGTAAAGGTGGCCGGCGGGATTTTGACCACATTACTCACTGAGTGTCGATGGATCTATGGGGTGTATGTTTAATGATTGCGCAATGTTTGAAAATATTGCCGGTCCAAGTTTTGTATTCACCCTCTGTAAAGTTCATGCAACATAACAGTTAAATACAAAACTTGGACCGGCAATATTTTCAAACACACCCAGTCATTAAACATACACCTTGTATAAACACATAGATGAAGCACTAACTGCCCAGTGGGCGTGGAGGCGTGAAAACCCGTACTGTAATTACTTACAGGATATTGGACCCAACACTATACCTTTACTTACTTACAGGGTATTGGACCCAACATGCTATATCTTTACTTACTTACAGGGTATTGGACCCAACACACTGTACCTTTAATTCTTACAGGATATTGGACCCAATACACTGTACCTTTACTTACTCACTGGGTATTGGACCCAATACACTGTGCCTTTACTTACTTACAGGATATTGGGCCAAACACTGCCATCTGCTGAATATAGTACCTTGCGGTGAATGGCAGAGGGGTCTTTGAGCCTGAGGAATTAAGGCCGCCTGGCTAGTGCAGTCGCCGCGAACTGCGCAGGTTAGGATTTTATTTTTGCCCCCGACAGAAAAATTCCCACACCTTACCGAGGGATCGAACCCGGGTCTCCCGAATGAGAGTCCGGCGTTCTAGCCACTCGGCAAACACATCACATTCAATTACTTACGGGATATTGGACCCAACACACTGTATTGTTAATTACAAGTTTAATAAATTAAGTTGCATGTCCTTCACAGGAAGTAGCAGTCAACCCCAGTATTTTCGCTCGTCGTGATTCCTGGGCAAATTTTACGTTCAGTAGTTTGCCATTGCTTTCTGAACGACCGGCTCCTATGCCTTTTTCGAAAAAACCAGCACCGCTGTGTTTCGAACCTGGGTTTACGGGCTCATAAACCGCGTTCGCAAGCCCTTAGCCACAGAGACAGGTTAAATACAAATACTTACGGGATATTGGACCCTACACACCGATCCCAGTCCCAGCAATAAAAGAACCTGTAGCTTTGTACGCCAAATCAAATTGTATTTACCAATTTACATGCAGATGCGAGGCCATCTACATAGGCAGAACTGAGCGACAGTTACATTGCAGGGTTTCGGAACATATTCCGAATTGGTTGGACAAAATACTACACACAGAAGATGGTAGCCTAGGCAGGCCGACACACCGGAAAAATCTGGCTTCTTCGGTCGGGAGACATGTGCTCGAGACTGCACACGTGGTTGAAAGAGACAGTGCCTTCCATGTGTTGTTCAACACACAAAGTAGTCGATTGTTAAAGTTTGCTGAAGCTATACTAATCAACCTTCGTAAGCCGTCCTTGTGTAAGCAGAAAGACATGTTAGTCAGTTTAAAATTACCGTGGTAGACAATCGACATTACTGTGCGAACATGTGTATATTTCAGTTTGAAGGATTTATCTAATTAATTCACGTAAGTTGTGTGATTTCTGCAGTATGTACCTGACGAGATGCAGCGAAATATGCCAGGCAATAAATCGTGCAATCTATTGTTTGTGTCTTCGTTATTCAAATTCCTACACACTGTATTGTTAATTACGTTCGGGATATTGGACCCTACACACTGTACCTTTACTTACTTACAGGATATTGGACCCAACACACTGTACCTTTAATTACTTACACGATACTGGACCCAATACACTGTACCTTTATTTACTTACATGATATTGTACCCTATACACATTACCTCTATTTCCTTACAGAATATTTGACCCAACACACTGTACCTTTATTAACTTACGGAATATTGGACCCAACACACTTTACCTCTATTTACTTACATTATATTGGACCCAAAACACTTCACCTCTATTTACTTGCAGAATATTGGACCCAAAAAACTGTACCTTTAATTACTCTAAAAGTTAGTTGTATGTTGTTTACAAGACGTCGCAACCAACCCCAGCATTTATTCGCTGTTTGTGATTGTTTAGGCAAGTTTACATTCAGCAGTTTGCCACTGCTTTCTGGACGGCCTACTCTAATACGATCGTGAAAATCAACGCAAAGCGATCTGCTCCAAAATTAGCCTGCGCTTGACTTTGAACGCGGTATGTCTGGATTGTAAGACTGCGTTCACTACTCCTAAGCAACAGACTCCGATTGTACTTACTAACAGGATATTGGACCCAGTTCACTGTACTTGTAACAAGGTGCCCGATCTACTCTATAACCCCCGTTTAGAGATATGACCTTAGAATTTCATACTAACTGTGAAGCGATTAGATCAGTGGTACTCAACCTTTTTTGGCCCATGCACCCTTCACCATGTGTTCCGATTGTCATTCCTCCCCTTTCGTATTTCCTCCCTATAAATTCTCCCCTCTCCCCACCCGGCACCTACATAGTATACGTAAAAATGGAAGCTAACTTTAATAACACATACTAGAACAAGTTTAGACGTCTACATAAAACGTAATTTGTGGGTATACTTACGTAATAAGACGAATATCAGAAGGGCGAGGAGTACAGAACAGTAAAGTATGGAGGGGAAAAAAATATCAAGTAATCGGTTCTTGTATTAAAGCGATCTTGAAATAATCTTAATTTCCCCCCCCCCCCCCAAAAAAAAAACAAACCTGGAAACCCCAAAAATTCCATCCTAGGGGGGAATTCCCCACCGGTTGAGAACCACTGGATTAGATGGATTCCTTAAGCTGATATGTAAAATTGTGGTAAGGGACTGTTAATGATAAACAAAGACTCTTGGAACTTGACAAAGCTTATACATCACAAATTTTATGTTGTATACTAGCTGACCCGGCCCGGCTTCGCCCAGGCCCTGGAGGGGATCTATCTATCTATCAGTCTGTCTGTCTGCTTGTTTGTCTGTCTGTCTGGCTGACCCGGCCCGGCTTCACCCAGTCCCTGGTGGGGAGCATCTCATTTAATTCATATAAGTAGTCATATAAGCTCTCCCGTTCCCGACTATCTGTCTGTCTGTCTATCTGTCTGTCTGTCTGTCCCGGCCCGGCTTCACCTAGTCCCTGGTGGGGAGCATCTCATTTAATTCATATACGTAGTCATATAAGCTCTCCCGTTCCCGACTGTCTGTTTATCTGTCTGTCTGTCTGACCCGGCCCGGCTTCACCCAGTCCCTGGTGGGGAGCATGTCATTTAATTCATATAAGTAGTCAAATAAGCTTCCGTTCCCGACTATCTGTCTGTCTGTCTATCTATCTGACCCGGCGTGGTTTCGCCCAGCTCCTGGCGCACAGTAACTTAAAAGAATGTCCTTCCACACACCATTCATTATTTTTAATGAAAACAGTTTTTAATCACCGACATGACAGTTGATAAGTTCTGTAAGCAGAAGAAGATGGGTTACAATGTTATGCATTATGCATTATTTTTATGCAAACTTTGAAAATGCCTTAAAGATTATATCATTATTTATTATAACTCACATGCCTGAAAATAACTATAGACAAAGAGTTTAACAATAGTGCAAGTAAGTCCAACAATATGACTATAAAATATATAGAAATGTTATTAAAAGTTATGCCCCTTGAAATAACTTTTCTAGAGTGAAGTCCCTCTGCTATATAGACATTATATAATGAAAATGGAAAAGTAAATGTTATTAAATAAGTAGAAGATTTTACATTAAGAAATTATTATAGTCGGTTGCACAGGAATGAAAGGAAGACGTGTAGAACATTTCATCTCAATCGGATGTACCGTTATCGAACGCATCCATTACATAAATACCCACAAACATACACTCTGTTTTATAGATATAGATTTCAACTTGAAGGATTCATTTGATTGCTTTAATTTATGTTGAGTGATTTATGCAGTATGTACCTGATGAGATGCAACAAAATATGTCAGGCAATAAATCGTGCAATCTATTGTTTGTGTCTTTGTTATTCCAATTTCATTGACCTCGGAAAGAACCTGGTTCGAATTATGGTGTAGTCAATATTTTTATTTCTTCGTACGTCTTTTATCCCTCAATGATTTTCTGCCCTGGTCATGGGAGAGTGCGGGAGAATGAACAGGCTCATAGTTATCAATTATCAGTTATCGGTTATCAGTTGGGGTATCTTCATTGCATCCGGACATGTCCATAGGTGCTCAGATCCTCCTCCCAGCATATGCATCAGCGTCCGGTCTCTAATAGTGCCAGTTCTGTGTTGGTTGACGAGGCACCTCGTTTTCCCGATGTACCTACCTCTCTCGTCTGGCCGTGCCGATTCTTACTCCCAAGTCTTTCATCCTGGACAGCGATGTGGATTCGCTGACGTCAAAGTCCTCTGTTCTCGCCATATCTTTAAGGACGTTAATAACATCGGCACGATCCATGGGTTGGCCATCTACAGAGCCAGCCAGTTTACCAGATCGTTCATATCTCTCGACTCCCGCATGTCCCGGGACGAAGATGAAGGTGACTTTAAGGACAGCAGACTTCCGCAGCGACTCAGTCCACTGTCTACGTACAGATCCAGCTTCGACCTTCTGAATCATGCTCATTGAATCACTTAGTACACACACGTTGGTATAATGCTGTGATTCCAGCCATATGAAAGCCTGTGTAACTCCCATCACCTCCATCGTCATGCTGCTCGTGGTCATAGAATGGGCACCACTGGATTCTTGAACGGTTCGGCCCGCTGAACGGACTGTAAATGCCCACGCACTTCTCTGCTGCTTTACAAAGGATCCTTCTGTATAGACGAGCACTTCGGGGCTATCTGAGTGATCATAGATGAGCGCGTTGACTTCTGCATTGACAGCGACAGGGTTCTGCTCTCTGCACCGTCTGTCGAGTGTGATAATGCAGGAGAAAGTGCACTTAAAAGTTGGAGGCACCGACACCCATTCCTTGCCGGGATTGATACTGGGAAGACTGCAGACCTGTCTGATGACATCTTCCGCCCGGCCCATCCATGATTTGCCCCTCTTTAGCCTGTCACGCTTTTCTCTGAATATAGCGTCATGCAGAGGGTGCTGCTCATCTGCACTTATTTTTAAGTATGCACGAGCTCTCCAGATCTTGATCCTGTGTTCCATTGTCGGGAAGTCAAGGAGGTATCTCATTAATACACAGCTGATGTCTCTCGTGCAGCCCAAAATGATGCGAATGGCTTCGTTTTGTACCTTTTCAAGTCTTCCAATCTGTATAGGGCTGACAGTGAGGATGGCCAGGGCATACACGATGCGTGAAAGCACCAGTCCTTGGAACAGAAGTATTAGCAGTCTTTGCTCGATATTGGCAGTCGCCATGACTCTCATTGCTGACAAACCTTTTCGAGCTTTCGTTATGACATAATCGACATGATTTCCGAAGGACAAGCTACGATCAAGTCTCACGCCAAGATATGTCATTCTACTCAAAATACTCCCATCCATTCTTACTGCCGGCAGGTCTGTGTTCACAATATGAGTAGTGGGGGATGCGACTTACACACGTATATTTCTGGCTGATGGCGGCTGAGAGTTATTTTTGGGGCCGGGTGATTTTTGGCGGGTAAAATCCCGGGTCTATTTTTTTTTTTTTTTTGGTGGGTTTCTGTGAAAGTACTTAAGGTTGGCTGGTCTATTTTTTTTGGTGGGAATTTGTCTCTGGAACGGGGTGAAATTTTTTTTGGCGTGTAAGTGTGAAAGTAATTAGTGGGAAAGTGTATGAAGGGGTTGAAGGGAAAGTTATTTTGGTTACGTAGGGTATATGATCTATTACTATGTGTGGCGGCGTGATATATAAACTGTCAAGGGTGTGACGGGTCGGTACCAATTGTTTTAAATGTTCATAAACGTGTGATGATAAACGTGGGGTGATAGTAGTGTCTTAGTGAAATTAAAGGGTGGTATGTAGCTTCTTCACCGAAATCTTATAAAGTTGTAATGGGTATCATTTGGTGGTAAGGGGTGGGTATTAGTGGTCAACTAGGAGTGGTCGATATAGGGGTGGTCATAAATGTAATAAGATAAGAGGTTCGCAGTTACACACTGATCAACCAGTGGTCAAGCAGTAGGCAAGTAAGGGTCAAGTAGTCAAGTAAGGAAATTTTAGGGAAAAGTGATTGTAATGATATGTTGGTGATTAAAGAGTGGTAAATTAGTGGTCAAGTAGTGGTCAAGTGGTGGTCAAGCGGTGGTCAAGTAAGGAAAATTTTAGGGAAATTTTAGAGAAAAGTGATTGTAATGATATGGTGGTGATTAAAGAGTGGTAAATTAGTGGTCATGTAGTGGTCAAGTGGTGGTCAAGGGGTCAAGTAAGGAAAATTTTAGGGAAATTTTAGGGGAAAGTGATTGTAATGATATGGTGGTGATTATAGAGTGGTAAATTAGTGGTCAAGCAGTGGTCAAGCAATGGTCAAGGGGTCAAGTGAGGAAATATTAGGGAAAAGTGATTGTAATGATATGGTGATGATTAAAGAGTGGTAAATTAGTGGTCAAGTAGTGGTCAAGCGGTGGTCAAGTAGTGGTCAAGTGGTCGAGTGACAACTTAAATTGTAGGAGAAAGTACGTATAGTGCAATGGTGGTGGGTAAAGTGAGGACGAATCACTAGTAGTGATAATAGTACTACCAATATTAGCGATAAGAATATTAGCTGGTGCGTTATTGGAGATACAAGTCTCTTTTTTGTGGGGTGTGTAAAAATCATACAAAGAGGGTTATACAAACACAAAGACACTCAAGTACACACATGTACACACTTGATACACACAAATACAAAGTCAACCAAACACACATACGTACACACATACAGATACAGAAGTACAAACCATACCATTACTACTGTCACAACATCAGCTATACACAAGTACACACCCATAATCAAAAACACAAAGAGGGTCACACAAACACACATACAAACACAAAAACAACCCATACCATTACTACTGTCAGCACAAGTACACACAGACACACTTGATACACTTGTACATACAGACCTACAAGCACACAAAAACACACCCATCTCCTATCAATAGTACTGGTACCACAACCAGTACAGATACACTCATCCATAAACAAATCGTGTCCCTATAAGAATATCACAAACCATGTACCCTTTTTGGTAAAGAACGCGGATGTCCGAGAAGCCCCTACGTCATCAACGCCATATGCAAAAGTCATTAAGTATGAGTCATCGGTGTGTAGGGAAGCAGGCGGGCGGAGTGAGAATAGCTTGTCTAACTGCCACGTCAGCTACGTCGTGTGCAGAACCAGTGTATAAAATAGACGGCGTCTCTTGTGAGCTCAGTACCAGTTCACGGGCTGACGTGGGTAGCTACAGAGGTGTTTCAGGCTGGTGTGAGCAGTGTTCGTGTAGTAACCAGATATTGTTCACGTAGTGACTTGGCTAGCTACAGCGGTGAAACTTAGTTTGAACCTTATTCGTGTCGTTGGCATCTGATAAAACATTGAAACATATATTGTATACACCAGAACTCTTTGCGATTGTAAGAAAGCGAAAGTGTGTCTTAAGACCATTTTATCAATATGACCACCAGATCTACTTTCACGTGTTCAGTGTGCGACAAAGCCTATTGTGATAACTTTACCCTTAATCGCCACATTTGTACCATTCATGGTTCGAAAGATCAACCACACTTATGTCATATCTGTGGACAACGTTTCAAGAGAAAAGACAATCTACAAAAACACATACGAATACGTCATCACCGGCCTATGGATACATCAGAACCAGAGACAACTACCTCTTCAACAGCAGAGACGACACCACCAACAACCTCGACGACACCACCAACTGAAACCAATATAACTAACAGTAAGATACAACCAGACGAGAATATTCTTGAACAAGTGGTAGAAGACGAAGCTGCCATCTTAGCAGCCGGGGAACCAGAGACACTACACATCCTTCCACCCGATATTCAACAAATATATATAGAAAATTGGGAAGCTATCAGGACACATCACAAGATTAACAAGTGGTTATCGACATACACCTTCTTTATTAGCCCGGAGATACAAAAGCCTATCAACTGGACAGATACGTTGTATAAGATTTTCAACGCTCAAATTAGTCGCTTTAAGATCAACTTTAGCTTTCATTTAGTGTTACGGGATAGAGGAACACAAGATCTTAGATTCTATCATGCCTCGTTTAACAATTCTTCTGTTTTAGAATTTCCAGCGCTAATAAATAACAGATACGACTTTGATGCCTTCCTTACAACAGTACACGAACACGACATTCATTCCTACGCCATCCAACAACGTGCAGACACCAAATATACACTAGAGACAGTAGCTGGCATATGTTTTTACCTCTTTCATATGCCCGAGTTCCCGATAGTTTGATGTCTAGGTCATCCCCCAACTACATTGTTTTATATTTTTGTCACTAATCATGTATGTCATTGATGTTTTCTTATATCACTAAACTATTTTCATGAATAACACACATATTTTGGTGAATAAATATTGAAACCAAGATTTTTGTTGATTTTCTTTAGGGGTTTTGTTTTCATGACGTTGTCTTGTCCAGAGAGACATCAACACTGACAGACAATGAAACAAAGACACATACTGAAATGTATTATGTATTTATTCAACTGATGCTTGCAACCAAGTATAGAAATTACGCCATCCACCTCCCAGTATCCAACGATGTAGTTTATCAGTCAGGTGCTTACCCAGACGCATACCAAGTGTAAAAACCATCATTATTCTCCCGTAATTGATGATGTTATCGGCAAAGACTTCGTCAGCGATTGAAACAAAGACCGGGAAAACGTGTTCGGGCTTGATACAGACTTCTAGTCTCGTAAATAACACATCATGTTGGTTGGCTATCTGACGTACTAAGCGACACAACCTCGAGTTATTGGTCTTGGTGGGCTTGTAGGAACTAATAATAGTCAACGCCATACTCACCACCTCAGTGTGAACTTGTGGCAAGTCGACCCTTGGTTCCATCATTATTATACCAATAGCTACCAGAGACCCACTGGCGTGCAGTTGGTGGTCAAATGGTCTAATAATATCACCCGATACGTTTATAAACACCAATGCGAGTAGATAGGTGGTTATTAATTCTCATGGATCCTAGGTGGAAACATCCTTTTACGGCCTTGATTGCGGGCCCAACAGGGAGTGGTAAAACCGTCTTTGTCCAACAGTTCTTGACCCATCTACCAGCCATGGTAGACCCCCTTCCAGAGGAAATTATATGGTGTTATGGGGAATGGCAACCCATCTATGAAAGTATGAAGGGTGTTCAATTTAATGAAGGTCCGCCGGATATGGAAAAATGGACAGGGGATAGACGTCGATTAGTAGCCATAGATGATCTAATGTCTGAGACAGATGACAGAGTGACTAAATTATTTACTAAAGGCAGTCATCATCGCAACCTCAGTGTTATGTATATAGTACAGAACCTATTTGGTAAGAATAAAGAACAAAGAACTATCAGTCTGAATTCGCACTACCTAGTGGTGTTTAAGAATCCTCGAGATGGGTCTCAGATTACCAATCTGGCCAAACAGATGTATCCAGGCCGTGTGTCATATGTCCAAGAGAGTTTTAAAGACGCGACATCGGCTCCACACGGGTATTTGTTATTTGACCTGCGACAGGAAACACCGGATCAGCTCCGCTTACGAAGTCATATATTTCCTGATCAACATCAAGTCGTCTACGTCCCCAAATAACATGTCTAACCGACTTAAACGTAACGAGGGTATGTTACGCTTCTTGGGTCAGACCAACCCAGCCACTGTGAAGGCAGTAATGAAATCAGCTTCCCCGGATCTCGTCCAATCAATTTGCGAGTGCTGTCACAACGTTTTAAAAGGTAATGTTCCCCTGACACCAGCTCAGAAGAAGCGTCTGCAACGACACAAAGACAGTCTGAGAGCACTCACTCATAAGAAATTATCGCTCAAGAAAAGGAAAGAGATTCTACAACAAGGTGGTTTCATAGGCGCCTTACTAGGCCCCATACTAAATGTGTTGAAAAGCGTGGTGGGATTGTAATGGCCAAGAAGATGATCTTGATCGATCCCCGGTTGCTAGAAAAACCCTATGTACCACCCGACACACTAAATGATAGTCTACAGGATTTGGATCGTCAGATGCAACAAGTCCTGGAAACAGAAGATCTACCACCTCGTGACAAGGCCAGAGCGTATCAGCAAACACTACAGAGGTATCTGAATCGACTCGAACAGTACAGACACAAGCCTCTGGGACTAGTAGATATCATGGAACAAACACCTGAAGTCACCAGTGTACCGACACCAGTAGCCGAGACACCTCTTCAACCAACACCTCTTCAAACAACACCTATTCAACCGGCTCAAGTAGTCGAACCCAAAACAGTCGAGACCACACCACATTACAAACTCAGGCGAAGCAAGAAGAAGACTAGGATACCTACCCCCAAGTGGCAAAAATGGCCGCCCAATTAAGAAAATATTACTATGACCCTAAGAAACCCGGAGCCTATGGTGGAGCAGCCGCCTTAAAAAGAAATACTAACCTGAAGAAAATAGATAAATGGTTACGTCATCAGGATACCTACACGTTACATAAACCGATCCGTCGCCGATTTCAGAGACGCCAGACCATAACCGGTGGTATAAATCACCAATTTCAAGCCGACTTGATAGATATGAGACTATTACAAAGATACAACGATGGGATGTCGTACCTAGTGACTTGTAGCGATGTGTTTAGTAAATATGCTTGGGCCATCCCCATCCAGAAGAAAACGGGGAAATCGCTGGTGGTGGCTATGAGTAAAATCTTTGGTGATAGCCAACCGATAAATTTTCAGAGCGATAAAGGTTCGGAATTCGTTAATAGGACCTTCTTAAAATTTCTGAAAGATCGAGGTGTGCACTTCTTTACCACCGAGAATGAAGATGTGAAGGCAGCGATAGTGGAAAGATTCAATCGAACCCTGAAAGAAAAAATGTGGCGTTATTTCACCAAGACCAATACACTGCGCTACGTCGACGTGATAGATAAATTGATCCAGAACTACAATGGTTCGTATCACAGAAGTATTCGCATGGCCCCTGTGCAAGTCAACTATAGTAATCAAGAAGAGGTGTGGGATAACTTGTATAAGCCGAAATACGTATCGAAAAAAGTGTATTTTACACCTGGGGATCGAGTCAGACTGGCTGAACCCAAACAACCTTTTAAAAAAGGGTATATGCCCTCGTGGACAGAAGAATTGTTTACCGTCAGTCGCATAAACCAGACCAGTCCAGTGACCTATGTGGTAAAAGACGATTCGGGACAGGAACTACAGGGCTCGTTCTACAGAGAAGAAATACAACTAGTTGGAGACAAGCAAGTGTATCGTATCGAAACAATCTTACAAGAAAGACCCAGGCGAGGTGGTGGGAAAGAGTACTTAGTGAAGTGGTTTGGTTATCCCCATTCATTCAATAGTTGGATAGCTGACACGCAACTAGCTAGTTATGGAGACTAGTGGTGTGAGTGAAGACAGGGTGGAAACTATGGGGGTGCGCCCACAACCGACAGAGGGGGAAAGAACATCGATCTGGTCATTCTTTGGACAACGTGTACCGAGGCCAGAGATTGTATTTCTGTGTCAAATGGTGGTTATATATGCCGTAATTGCCGTGTCTTTGTTCAATCTGACTCAAGGCAGCGCAGACGCACCAGACGGCAAGTTGTGGGTAGCTCTAATGAGTAGTTGTTTGGGCTATATGCTACCTAATCCTAAATTAGAAAAACGATGAGTTTCTACGTAACTTTACCGAGTAATTCTGGACCAAAGGTATTTCCCAACAACCAACCCGGTCACTTTTTTGTCAAGTTGCCGCAGACCATTGATGTAACGACCCAATACGAAGTGGCCCTGGTCGAGATTCAGTTCCCCAATTCGTATTTTAATGGTTTGCCTGGGGAAATTTGGTTCCAATACTTTCCACCTAAAGATAGTGGTATGGAACCTATAACCCTTGTATGTCCACCGGGTCCGTTCAGCAGCCCTGAAACTTTCATCGAGGAATTGAATAAGTTGTGTGTAGAAACCCAACTAGACGAGAAAGTAAACATCAAATTCTTTCTAGGTGCACCTTGGAAAAAAGTCGGGCTGAAAATATTTGAAAAAGGCGCCCAGGCAAAAATTAGTGACAGATTGAAGAATATATTGGGTTTTCCAAGCTCGACTCTATCAGACGATAATGTCTTATTATACGGTAATACAGAATTAGAGATGGATAACGAAGTTAAAAATATCTACGTCTATTCCGATCTCGTAGCCGCGAGACCAGTTGGAGACGTCATGGTTCCTTTACTAAGGACTGTTCCTATATTGGACCGACTGTCACCTTCAGTGTTTCGTCTTTATGATAAGCCACATTATGTACCATTAAGTCGATTCTCCTTCGACACGGTGGAAATACTTTTAACTGACGATACGGGTAAAACACTCTCATTCAACGATGGGACTTCAGTACTAACTTTACATTTTCGAATCAGGAAGCACTCAGACCTCGAATAGACTAATATGAGTTTCTACGTGACGCTGACGAGTAACGCGTCATTACAAATATACCCCCAAAATAACGCCGGACATTTCTTTGTCAAACTACCACAAACTATTGAGCTCACCTACCAGTACGAAGTTGGTTTGGTTGATATTCAGTTTCCCAACACCTATTTTAATATTTTGAAAGATGAGGTGTGGATAAAGTACTTTCCACCTCCAGACCTAGATGAACCACCGATGACGATTACGCTGACGCCTGGTCTATAAAAATCAACAGAAAAATTCATTGGAGAATTGAATAGATTGCTTTTCGAAGCTGAGAGATTTATCAATGAACTGCAATGGCTGCGTCTCGATGATGCCTTACAAGAACATAACCGAATGATGTTCTCTTATAACGATATTTCGAATAAGGCTCGTTTCCAGTTATATGAACAGGGGGCTGAAGTTAGACTTAGTGACAAGTTGGCAGAAATATTACAGTTTCCCTCGACACATGTCACCGAGACTGAACCCAGTCTGTCTGGTGTGGGTGAAGTGGATTTAGACCAGGGCACAAAAAATGTCTTCGTCTATTCCGATATTGTCACCTCGCGGGTGGTTGGTGATGTGATGGTACCATTACTGAGGACACTACCTGTTCTAGACAGATCTACCACCTCGGTATTTAGGATGTATGACAAGCCACATTACGTACCCCTCAGTCGATTTTCATTTGACACGATTGAACTTCTTATAACCGACGAGCAGGGGAAACCTATCCCATTTACAGGTGGAGCTTCAGTAGTGACGTTACATTTTCGAACAACCAAACGGTTTGATCTGGGCTAACCATGGTTAGGCACGTGCCAATCCAACGCAACCCCAAACTATACGAGGAGTATTTCTGCAATCAAGCTGGAAGTGGTCTCCCTGTTTTTGTAGGTGGTCGAAGTCAGCGAGGTCATGGAATTGGTAGTTTCTTTAGTGGTCTTGGTCGCACAATTCTTCCTTGGTTGAAGACTGGTGGCAAAGCCCTATTGAGAGAAGGACTGGGGACGGGTTTGCAAGTGGCTCAAGATGCCTTAGCTGGTAGAAATGTTGGTGAGTCCTTCAAAGAACACGCCAGAGATGCTGGTCAACGACTACTCCAAGGCGCAGCTCAACACATCAGCCAATCAGGTAGTGGTGTTAGGAAACGAAAACGAGCCGCCCCGCCAGGTCAGCCCAGTAAAAGAATAAAACCAACAGTCAGAAAGCCATCGAGTCATAAGACACATCACCACCAAGCGGGACATTCGGATATTTTCTCATAATGGCGTTAATTCATCCCAAGTCATGTGAGTGTCTGCATTCTGGTCTGGATCTGTTTAGTGTACCTCCCACCCAGACAGCCGTAGAAGAGGGACAGTTTGTGGAGATTCATCCATTGGCCACTTTAGCTTATGGGGCACCCATCGAATTCACCATTTCTGGTGTCGGTGAAGATTACATTGATTTGTTTAATACTTTTCTGCACGTGAGAGCCAAAGTTACACTGCCCAATGGCGACGACCTACCAAACACAGCCGAAGTTGGTCCGATAAATTATTATTTGCATAGTTTGTTTTCTCAAGTAGACGTGTCCCTGAACGACACTCTTATTTCACCGAGTGAAAATTCGTATCCGTACCGGGCCTACTTGGAAGCTCTTCTGAATTACGGTGAAGAGGCCAAAAAGAGTCATCTGACGTCAGCTCTATACTATCAAGATACTCCTTTGCACATGACAGACACAAAGGGTGATACCAATACAGGTCTAGCCAAAAGAAGATCTTTAGCCAGCTATAGTGTGCCTCTGGATATGATGGGGCGCCTACATTCCGACATTTTCAATCAGGACCGGTACATGTTGAATGGCGTCGATATTAAAATCAAACTAACCCCATCAAAGTCCACCTTTAATTTGATTGCCACGGATGTAAATGGTGGGTACAAAAGTGTCATTACTTACGCCGCCGTCTTGGTGAGGAAAGCTAAGTTAAATCCAGCTATCTCTCTGGCCCATGAAAAAGCCTTATTGAGATCCAATGCCAAGTATCCTTTTAAAAGGGTCGTGGTAAAGACCTTTTCTATCCCTAAAGGTATGTTTTCCCACACACAAGATTACCTTTTCCTCAGCCAGACACCGACCCGGGTGGTGATCGGATTAGTGAATGCTTCCTGCTTCAATGGCGAGCTGAATACAAACCCCTTCATATTCAATCATTATCAGTTAAATTATTTGAGTCTGATGGTAGATGGGCGTAGTGTTACAGGCAAACCCTTAACCATGAATTATACCACAGGTCAGTACATGCGAGCTTTCCATAGTACCAACTTGGCCCTTGGTCTGACCGGTAAGGATGTCGGGAATGGTATAAATTATGAAAGTTATAGTCAAGGGAATTGTCTCTATAGTTTTGATCTGACTCCGAGTATATTAGACGGAGAACAGTTTGAAATGGCGAAATCTGGCCCATTGTCAGTAGAACTAAAGTTTGACGTTATAACGACTGTACCTCTACAAGTCATCGTATACGCCGAACTCGATTCGGTCCTAGAAGTTTCCAAGACAAGACAAGTGCTAACAGATTACATAGCATAATGGATACCCAACAACTAAGACAATTACTCATGTCTGATCTGTTTGTTCGTCGCCTTCCACTAGTCAACGTATGCGCTAGAGATCATTTGCCTAGACACATTGATAGAACACAGCCAGCTGTTTTGATCGTCAATACTGACACCAGTGCTTACTCTGGTTCACATTGGATCGCCTTATATTTTAATGGTCTAGGTCAGTTTGAATACTTCGATTCGTTTGGCTTGCCACCATTACACGCCGACATTATCCATTTTATACAACGAAACTCGGACAGATCACCCGTGTACAATACCCGTATGTTACAAGACATTAATAACAGTACTTGTGGTCTGTATGCGTTGTATTTCTTATTGATGAAATGTCGTGGGTCGAGCATGTCACGTATCCTGCAACCCTTTGGACACAGAAAACACGTGAACGATCGTCTCGTGTTTCGATTGGTTACTCCGTGGTTAAAAAAGACAAGTCCAGAACTGTTTAAAACTAGATAAATTCGTCGTTACAAACTGAGACGACCACTCATCTTTTTGTGTCTACAACGATCAAGATGTCTACACCCAAGTGGTTATTCATGTCAAGACCTGTTGATATGCCCAGACAACTAGACAACAGTTTGAAAGCGGTGACAGTTTCTCAAGACACAGGAACAACGACACTCCATCTATATCAATCTACCGACAGTCAAGACAAGCCTCTGAAAGACCAGACATCTTTCTACAATAATCAAGTCCCTCTGCTCCCTTTGGTTCGTAAACGAAGCCATTTTTAAATGTTGTATACCAATAAAAGCCATTTGAAAATGTTATTATTTGTTTCTTTATTTTATTATGTTTTTATTCCATTGTATAGTTTTTCTGCTCTCTCTCTTTATATATATATATCAGTGTTGCTGTCTCTCGAAAAAGAAGAAGAAAAAAGCCAGCCACTTGCAACAACCAATAATACCACGATGCTCACCCCATTCATAGCAAGGGGTTAGTGGTACCACCGCGTGTTTACCGCAGACGCCTCACATTCATACCACGGGTGTACCGGTACCATCGCGTGTTTTTCTCATTACGATTTCTTGAACGTAGCCCTGAAACATGCGTGTTGATGGTCTCAGGGAATCGTACTGAATGTTTTCCTGTGTCTGTACTTGAGTGGTTGTTTATGGCTGTGTGTGGTTGACTTTGTGCTTGTATGTGTGTACACGTGTCTGTATGTGTGTATAGTTATGATGACAGTAGTAATTTTATGGGTTGTCTGTGTATGGTTGTCTTTGTGTTTGTATGTGTGTTTGTGTGACCCTCTTTGTGTTTTTGATTATGGGTGTGTACTTGTGTATAGCTGATGTTGTGACAGTAGTAATGGTATGGTTTGTCTGTACTTCTGTATCTGTATGTGTGTACGTATGTGTGTTTGGTTGACTTTGTATTTGTGTGTATCAAGTGTGTACATGTGTGTACTTGAGTGTCTTTGTGTTTGTATGACCCTCTTTGTATGATTTTTACACACCCCACACAAAAGAGACTTGTATCTCCAATAACACACCAACTAATAATATTATCGCTAATATTGGTAGTACTATTATCACTACTAGTGATTCCTCCTCACTTTACCCACCACCATTGCACTATACGTACTTTCCCCTACAATTTAAGTGGTCACTCGACTACTTGACCACCACTTGACCACTGCTTGACCACTGCTTGACCACTAATTTACCACTCTTTAATCACCACCATATCATTACAATCACTTTTCCCTAAAATTTCTCTAAAATTTTCCTTACTTGACCACCGCTTGACCACTGCTTGACCACTACTTGACCACTAATTTAACACTCTTTAATCACCACCATATCATTACAATCACTTTTCCCTAAAATTTCCTCACTTGACCATTGCTTGACCACTGATTGACCACTAATTTACCACTCTTTAATCACCACCATATCATTACAATCACTTTTCTCTAAAATTTCCCTAAAATTTTCCTTACTTGACCACTAATTTACCACTCTTTAATCACCACCATATCATTACAATCACTTTTCCCTAAAATTTCCTTACTTGACTACTTGACCCTTACTTGCCTACTGCTTGACAACTGGTTGACCAGTGTGTAACTGCGAACCTCTTATCTTATTACATTTATGACCACCCCTATATCGACCACTCCTAGTTGACCACTAATACCCACCCCTTACCAACATACCCATTACAACTTTATAAGACTTCCTTTGTAATCGGTGAATAAGCTACATACCACCCTTTAATTTCACTAAGACACTACTATCACCCCACGTTTATCATCACACGTTTATGAACATTTAAAACAATTGGTACCGACCCGTCACACCCTTGGCAGTTTATATATCACGCCGCCACACATAGTAATAGATCATATACCCTACGTAACCAAAATAACTTTCCCTTCAACCCCTTCATACACTTTCCCACTATTTACTTTCACACTTACACGCCAAAAACATTTCACCCCGTTCCAGAGACAAATTCCCACCAAAAAAAATAGACCAACCAACCTTAAGTACTTTCACAGATTTTCCCAACAAAAAAATAGACCCCGTTTCCGCCAAAAATCACCCGGCCCCAAAAAAAACTCTCAGCCGCCATCAGCCGCCAGCCGCCAGAAATATACGTGTGTAAGTCGCATCCCCCACTACTAATATGGTTGTTTAGGGAGAACCATGAAACCGATTCCTTTGCAGGGTTGACAAGGGCACCGGCGTCAGCACATCATGAGGAAATTCGATCTAGTTCGCCCTGCATATCATTGGCACCCGCCTATCTATCTAAACCCTGTCGATACACGAGAATGTCGTCAGCAAATGACAGAGTCCTACCCCTCCCGTCCAACTGTTGTTCAGTGATCGGCACCGTATACACGTTGAATGGTACTGGTGACAGTGGTGAACCCTGCGGCAATCCTGGACATATAGTTATCGGCTCAGAAGACCAACTCCCGCATCTTAGCACCACCTTCCTTTGGAGCAGAACTGCAGCTATCCATCGTACAAGGTGAGGGTGCACTTTCAGTCTGAGGAGGGTTTGCATCAAGTGCTCGAAGGATACTGTATTGTATGCGTTCTCTAAGTCTATGGCGGCCACACATGTCTCTTCTCTGACCTGAAATCCTTCGTAAACATCTTTAGCAAATACTGCCGCATTCAGCCATGACTCTTTGTTACGTCTGTATCCTCCAAGTGTGGGCGGGAAGCAGCCGAGTTGTTCCAAGTCACAAGCAAGTCTGTGTGCTACAATTTTCTCCAGTAGCTTGCCAACAGTGTTCTGCATCGTAATGATTCTGTAGTCGCTTATCTTGAATGGTCTTTGTTCGGTTTTGGCAGCGGCAACAAGTAGCTGTGTAGCTGTGTAGGCTGACTGTGACTAAGTTATCATGACGTCATTATTTCATGGCTATGGTTCTTTTATTGAAAGAGTTTCCTTGTTTGCGGTTTTTGGTTCAGGAATTAAAATGACTTGGAAAATCTGGTCACCTATTCCTCCGTGCATCGTCATCATAAAGTGCCTTGCCAGCTGGCATGGTCGTTCATGTCTCTCCACAGATCTTAGTCTTTTGTGTTCTGGATCAACTCTGATAATGATACTCCTCCATGCCGCCGACTCAGTCCATCTAGCATTTCATTTCTTTTGGTCTGCCTCTACCTCTTTGTCCTTGATCTTTCCAGTTGTCACTATGTTCTCAGATGCCTCGTGTCTCATCACATGACCAAAGAAAGCTGTTTGTCTCATTTTTATTGTTGAATATAATGTTCTAATTTAATGCAGTCGTTATTAGTTACTCTAGAAGTCCAAGGAATTCGCAAAATTGATCTTGGGAACCACCTTTGTGTTGCTTTCAAGTTCTTCCTAATTTGTTCATCTACATCCCGAGTATTCAGGTTTACACAATGTGATCCCTCTATCACATTACAGTCCCGTAGAAAGAAATTGCCCCGGACATATCTGTCTGTCTTGTTTGTAAACAGTATTGTTGATGACTATTTTGATAATGATAGTGATCATTATGTTGATGATAATCTTATTGTTGTCGACGCTGATATCGATGAGAATGATTACCTTTCTGTTGGTGGTGATGATGATGAGGCAGTGATAATTATGACGGTAATTGTAGTGATTATTACGATGGTGGTGGTGATAACGAACCTTTTGTTATTAACGATGATAATGTTAAAGATTATGACAATTAATGTAGTGATTATTATGAAGATGTTGATAATGGTCTTTTAATAAGTTGTTTTTGCTATTCCCTAAGTCTGTTTCAAATAACATTTTAAAATACTCCCATCATTTTTCTAAGATGAACACTTTCCATTTTCCTTGCTATAATCACACTATTCAATAGCTTTCCCTTTGCATTATTCCTAATCTTATCTCATTGTCTCTCATACATCTCGTAATAAATCACTTTCACCTAATTATTATTTCTTTCTTTCAAAACGCCCAGATTTCCTCACGATGTCGTTTCTTCCTGTTTGCACACTTATTCGGATTTGTCTACGGCTGTGCGTTTTAAGATGATTAATTTGTCTCCGGCAGTCAACATTTCATACACCTGATCCCTTTCAGTTTGTCCCTTTCTAACATTTCCCCTGTCTCTCACTATACTACATAACAGCCAAATATATGTCGCATTAGGGAGAAATCCTAGTGAAACCGAAGCCAGTGCAAAATTGAAAGCGGACTGGATTAATATTATTCTTCCGCTTTCCTTTCTTTGTCTAGATTTTTTAGTTACTCGGCAATTCTAAATGGGGGATTGAAATGAAAACCCGAGGGAGCCTTTCGAAACTTTTTTTGTTTTTTCGCATTTCCTTTACAAGACATCGCTGTCAACATCAGCATCTTTCAATTGATTGTTGATTTCTAAAATTACCAGGCTTAAATGCAACCATAGGGCTGGGAATTTGCATGAGGAACATTGGTTTCTAATGATATTCTGTTGTCGTGATCTCCTGAGCAGTGAGACTGGATATCTAGTTACCTCGGATAAGGGCGAAAAACATGAGGCCTAATGTACACGTTGTGCTCATTAGCGACTTCGCGGTCAGTTGGATATTGAAAAGAAAGAAAGGCAAGGCCTGCCTTAGCCAAATTGTTAGAAAAGAAGATCTTCTTCTGCGTTCATCCGGAGTGTTTTTTTTTTGTTTTTTTTTTTTGACGTAATTGTGTTGTGCCTTTTTACAACAGAGCTACGATACTGCGCCTTTAGGCCGGCATATCCGACTTCAGCGGACATTTGTTAACCGGGTTACCTTCCCGGGTGTCTCGAAAGACATTCCACTCTCACTCGGACGTTATTGCGCTGTTCCCGTTTACAGCAGAGCTGCGATACTGCGCCTTTAGGCTGCTACATCCGACTTCCCGGGTGAAAAGATCTATCCACGGGTAGTTACAGGCCTAGAATTGTCCCCAAAGACATGCAAGAAGTGCATGAATAAACAAACAACAGAAGTAGAATCGGTAAGCTGTGCACACCATCACGAGTGACAAATTGGACGTTGCGGCTGAAGCATTTGCCAGGACACAAACATGCACAAATACACTTAAATGATAAACTCATATATATATATATATATATATATATATATATATATATATATATATATATATATATATATATATATATATATATATATATATATATATATATATATATATATTCATGTGGGGGTTTATCATATTTTAGAGTTTATCAGAGCAGAATATGGCAAGCAAAAGCCGCATTTCAGAAAATGAAGAGTATCTTATGCAATAAATCACTATCACTGAATGTAAAAGAGTGCTGAAATGCTATGTAGAACCATTTTGTTGTATGGCAGTGAATCTTGGAATGTAAATGAACACATTAAGAAGAGATTAGAAGCAATAGAGATGTGGTTCCTGAGACGAATGTTGCGAATTCCTTAGACTTCCATAGTAAATAACAACGACTGCCTCATACAGGCTAATGAAACTAGAACATTATATACAACAATAAGGAAGAGACAAACATCTTTCTTCTGTCATGTAATGAGAAGAGATGCATTGGAGAACATCGTGACAACTGGAAAGATCGAGAGGAAGAGAGGCAAAGGCAGAACAAGAGAAATGATGCTGGATGGATTGAGACAGTGGCATGGAGGAATATCAGCAGCAGAGTTGATCCAGAACACCAACGACCGAGATCTGTGGAGCGCCATTCGTTAATAGGACCTTCTTAAAATTTCTGAAAGATCGAGGTGTGCACTTCTTTACCACCGAGAATGAAGATGTGAAGGCAGCGATAGTGGAAAGATTCAATCGAACCCTGAAAGAAAAAATGTGGCGTTATTTCACCAAGACCAATACACTGCGCTACGTCGACGTGATAGATAAATTGATCCAGAACTACAATGGTTCGTATCACAGAAGTATTCGCATGGCCCCTGTGCAAGTCAACTATAGTAATCAAGAAGAGGTGTGGGATAACTTGTATAAGCCGAAATACGTATCGAAAAAAGTGTATTTTACACCTGGGGATCGAGTCAGACTGGCTGAACCCAAACAACCTTTTAAAAAAGGGTATATGCCCTCGTGGACAGAAGAATTGTTTACCGTCAGTCGCATAAACCAGACCAGTCCAGTGACCTATGTGGTAAAAGACGATTCGGGACAGGAACTACAGGGCTCGTTCTACAGAGAAGAAATACAACTAGTTGGAGACAAGCAAGTGTATCGTATCGAAACAATCTTACAAGAAAGACCCAGGCGAGGTGGTGGGAAAGAGTACTTAGTGAAGTGGTTTGGTTATCCCCATTCATTCAATAGTTGGATAGCTGACACGCAACTAGCTAGTTATGGAGACTAGTGGTGTGAGTGAAGACAGGGTGGAAACTATGGGGGTGCGCCCACAACCGACAGAGGGGGAAAGAACATCGATCTGGTCATTCTTTGGACAACGTGTACCGAGGCCAGAGATTGTATTTCTGTGTCAAATTGTGGTTATATATGCCGTAATTGCCGTGTCTTTGTTCAATCTGACTCAAGGCAGCGCAGACGCACCAGACGGCAAGTTGTGGGTAGCTCTAATGAGTAGTTGTTTGGGCTATATGCTACCTAATCCTAAATTAGAAAAACGATGAGTTTCTACGTAACTTTACCGAGTAATTCTGGACCAAAGGTATTTCCCAACAACCAACCCGGTCACTTTTTTGTCAAGTTGCCGCAGACCATTGATGTAACGACCCAATACGAAGTGGCCCTGGTCGAGATTCAGTTCCCCAATTCGTATTTTAATGGTTTGCCTGGGGAAATTTGGTTCCAATACTTTCCACCTAAAGATAGTGGTATGGAACCTATAACCCTTGTATGTCCACCGGGTCCGTTCAGCAGCCCTGAAACTTTCATCGAGGAATTGAATAAGTTGTGTGTAGAAACCCAACTAGACGAGAAAGTAAACATCAAATTCTTTCTAGGTGCACCTTGGAAAAAAGTCGGGCTGAAAATATTTGAAAAAGGCGCCCAGGCAAAAATTAGTGACAGATTGAAGAATATATTGGGTTTTCCAAGCTCGACTCTATCAGACGATAATGTCTTATTATACGGTAATACAGAATTAGAGATGGATAACGAAGTTAAAAATATCTACGTCTATTCCGATCTCGTAGCCGCGAGACCAGTTGGAGACGTCATGGTTCCTTTACTAAGGACTGTTCCTATATTGGACCGACTGTCACCTTCAGTGTTTCGTCTTTATGATAAGCCACATTATGTACCATTAAGTCGATTCTCCTTCGACACGGTGGAAATACTTTTAACTGACGATACGGGTAAAACACTCTCATTCAACGATGGGACTTCAGTACTAACTTTACATTTTCGAATCAGGAAGCACTCAGACCTCGAATAGACTAATATGAGTTTCTACGTGACGCTGACGAGTAACGCGTCATTACAAATATACCCCCAAAATAACGCCGGACATTTCTTTGTCAAACTACCACAAACTATTGAGCTCACCTACCAGTACGAAGTTGGTTTGGTTGATATTCAGTTTCCCAACACCTATTTTAATATTTTGAAAGATGAGGTGTGGATAAAGTACTTTCCACCTCCAGACCTAGATGAACCACCGATGACGATTACGCTGACGCCTGGTCTATAAAAATCAACAGAAAAATTCATTGGAGAATTGAATAGATTGCTTTTCGAAGCTGAGAGATTTATCAATGAACTGCAATGGCTGCGTCTCGATGATGCCTTACAAGAACATAACCGAATGATGTTCTCTTATAACGATATTTCGAATAAGGCTCGTTTCCAGTTATATGAACAGGGGGCTGAAGTTAGACTTAGTGACAAGTTGGCAGAAATATTACAGTTTCCCTCGACACATGTCACCGAGACTGAACCCAGTCTGTCTGGTGTGGGTGAAGTGGATTTAGACCAGGGCACAAAAAATGTCTTCGTCTATTCCGATATTGTCACCTCGCGGGTGGTTGGTGATGTGATGGTACCATTACTGAGGACACTACCTGTTCTAGACAGATCTACCACCTCGGTATTTAGGATGTATGACAAGCCACATTACGTACCCCTCAGTCGATTTTCATTTGACACGATTGAACTTCTTATAACCGAAGAGCAGGGGAAACCTATCCCATTTACAGGTGGAACTTCAGTAGTGACGTTACATTTTCGAACAACCAAACGGTTTGATCTGGGCTAACCATGGTTAGGCACGTGCCAATCCAACGCAACCCCAAACTATACGAGGAGTATTTCTGCAATCAAGCTGGAAGTGGTCTCCCTGTTTTTGTAGGTGGTCGAAGTCAGCGAGGTCATGGAATTGGTAGTTTCTTTAGTGGTCTTGGTCGCACAATTCTTCCTTGGTTGAAGACTGGTGGCAAAGCCCTATTGAGAGAAGGACTGGGGACGGGTTTGCAAGTGGCTCAAGATGCCTTAGCTGGTAGAAATGTTGGTGAGTCCTTCAAAGAACACGCCAGAGATGCTGGTCAACGACTACTCCAAGGCGCAGCTCAACACATCAGCCAATCAGGTAGTGGTGTTAGGAAACGAAAACGAGCCGCCCCGCCAGGTCAGCCCAGTAAAAGAATAAAACCAACAGTCAGAAAGCCATCGAGTCATAAGACACATCACCACCAAGCGGGACATTCGGATATTTTCTCATAATGGCGTTAATTCATCCCAAGTCATGTGAGTGTCTGCATTCTGGTCTGGATCTGTTTAGTGTACCTCCCACCCAGACAGCCGTAGAAGAGGGACAGTTTGTGGAGATTCATCCATTGGCCACTTTAGCTTATGGGGCACCCATCGAATTCACCATTTCTGGTGTCGGTGAAGATTACATTGATTTGTTTAATACTTTTCTGCACGTGAGAGCCAAAGTTACACTGCCCAATGGCGACGACCTACCAAACACAGCCGAAGTTGGTCCGATAAATTATTATTTGCATAGTTTGTTTTCTCAAGTAGACGTGTCCCTGAACGACACTCTTATTTCACCGAGTGAAAATTCGTATCCGTACCGGGCCTACTTGGAAGCTCTTCTGAATTACGGTGAAGAGGCCAAAAAGAGTCATCTGACGTCAGCTCTATACTATCAAGATACTCCTTTGCACATGACAGACACAAAGGGTGATACCAATACAGGTCTAGCCAAAAGAAGATCTTTAGCCAGCTATAGTGTGCCTCTGGATATGATGGGGCGCCTACATTCCGACATTTTCAATCAGGACCGGTACATGTTGAATGGCGTCGATATTAAAATCAAACTAACTCCATCAAAGTCCACCTTTAATTTGATTGCCACGGATGTAAATGGTGGGTACAAAAGTGTCATTACTTACGCCGCCGTCTTGGTGAGGAAAGCTAAGTTAAATCCAGCTATCTCTCTGGCCCATGAAAAAGCCTTATTGAGATCCAATGCCAAGTATCCTTTTAAAAGGGTCGTGGTAAAGACCTTTTCTATCCCTAAAGGTATGTTTTCCCACACACAAGATTACCTTTTCCTCAGCCAGACACCGACCCGGGTGGTGATCGGATTAGTGAATGCTTCCTGCTTCAATGGCGAGCTGAATACAAACCCCTTCATATTCAATCATTATCAGTTAAATTATTTGAGTCTGATGGTAGATGGGCGTAGTGTTACAGGCAAACCCTTAACCATGAATTATACCACAGGTCAGTACATGCGAGCTTTCCATAGTACCAACTTGGCCCTTGGTCTGACCGGTAAGGATGTCGGGAATGGTATAAATTATGAAAGTTATAGTCAAGGGAATTGTCTCTATAGTTTTGATCTGACTCCGAGTATATTAGACGGAGAACAGTTTGAAATGGCGAAATCTGGCCCATTGTCAGTAGAACTCAAGTTTGACGTTATAACGACTGTACCTCTACAAGTCATCGTATACGCCGAACTCGATTCGGTCCTAGAAGTTTCCAAGACAAGACAAGTGCTAACAGATTACATAGCATAATGGATACCCAACAACTAAGACAATTACTCATGTCTGATCTGTTTGTTCGTCGCCTTCCACTAGTCAACGTATGCGCTAGAGATCATTTGCCTAGACACATTGATAGAACACAGCCAGCTGTTTTGATCGTCAATACTGACACCAGTGCTTACTCTGGTTCACATTGGATCGCCTTATATTTTAATGGTCTAGGTCAGTTTGAATACTTCGATTCGTTTGGCTTGCCACCATTACACGCCGACATTATCCATTTTATACAACGAAACTCGGACAGATCACCCGTGTACAATACCCGTATGTTACAAGACATTAATAACAGTACTTGTGGTCTGTATGCGTTGTATTTCTTATTGATGAAATGTCGTGGGTCGAGCATGTCACGTATCCTGCAACCCTTTGGACACAGACAACACGTGAACGATCGTCTCGTGTTTCGATTGGTTACTCCGTGGTTAAAAAAGACAAGTCCAGAACTGTTTAAAACTAGATAAATTCGTCGTTACAAACTGAGACGACCACTCATCTTTTTGTGTCTACAACGATCAAGATGTCTACACCCAAGTGGTTATTCATGTCAAGACCTGTTGATATGCCCAGACAACTAGACAACAGTTTGAAAGCGGTGACAGTTTCTCAAGACACAGGAACAACGACACTCCATCTATATCAATCTACCGACAGTCAAGACAAGCCTCTGAAAGACCAGACATCTTTCTACAATAATCAAGTCCCTCTGCTCCCTTTGGTTCGTAAACGAAGCCATTTTTAAATGTTGTATACCAATAAAAGCCATTTGAAAATGTTATTATTTGTTTCTTTATTTTATTATGTTTTTATTCCATTGTATAGTTTTTCTGCTCTCTCTCTTTATATATATATATATATCAGTGTTGCTGTCTCTCGAAAAAGAAGAAGAAAAAAGCCAGCCACTTGCAACAACCAATAATACCACGATGCTCACCCCATTCATAGCAAGGGGTTAGTGGTACCACCGCGTGTTTACCGCAGACGCCTCACATTCATACCACGGGTGTACCGGTACCATCGCGTGTTTTTCTCATTACGATTTCTTGAACGTAGCTCTGAAACATGCGTGTTGATGGTCTCAGGGAATCGTACGGAATGTTTTCCTGTGTCTGTACTTGAGTGGTTGTTTATGGCTGTGTGTGGTTGACTTTGTGCTTGTATGTGTGTACACGTGTCTGTATGTGTGTATAGTTATGATGACAGTAGTAATTTTATGGGTTGTCTGTGTATGGTTGTCTTTGTGTTTGTATGTGTGTTTGTGTGACCCTCTTTGTGTTTTTGATTATGGGTGTGTACTTGTGTATAGCTGATGTTGTGACAGTAGTAATGGTATGGTTTGTCTGTACTTCTGTATCTGTATGTGTGTACGTATGTGTGTTTGGTTGACTTTGTATTTGTGTGTATCAAGTGTGTACATGTGTGTACTTGAGTGTCTTTGTGTTTGTATGACCCTCTTTGTATGATTTTTACACACCCCACACAAAAGAGACTTGTATCTCCAATAACACACCAACTAATAATATTATCGCTAATATTGGTAGTACTATTATCACTACTAGTGATTCCTCCTCACTTTACCCACCACCATTGCACTATACGTACTTTCCCCTACAATTTAAGTGGTTACTCGACTACTTGACCACCACTTGACCACTGCTTGACCACTGCTTGACCACTAATTTACCACTCTTTAATCACCACCATATCATTACAATCACTTTTCCCTAAAATTTCTCTAAAATTTTCCTTACTTGACCACCGCTTGACCACTGCTTGACCACTACTTGACCACTAATTTACCACTCTTTAATCACCACCATATCATTACAATCACTTTTCCCTAAAATTTCCTCACTTGACCATTGCTTGACCACTGATTGACCACTAATTTACCACTCTTTAATCACCACCATATCATTACAATCACTTTTCTCTAAAATTTCCCTAAAATTTTCCTTGCTTGACCACTACTTGACCACTAATTTACCACTCTTTAATCACCACCATATCATTACAATCACTTTTCCCTAAAATTTCCTTACTTGACTACTTGACCCTTACTTGCCTACTGCTTGACAACTGGTTGACCAGTGTGTAACTGCGAACCTCTTATCTTATTACATTTATGACCACCCCTATATCGACCACTCCTAGTTGACCACTAATACCCACCCCTTACCAACATACCCATTACAACTTTATAAGACTTCCTTTGTAATCGGTGAATAAGCTACATACCACCCTTTAATTTCACTAAGACACTACTATCACCCCACGTTTATCATCACACGTTTATGAACATTTAAAACAATTGGTACCGACCCGTCACACCCTTGGCAGTTTATATATCACGCCGCCACACATAGTAATAGATCATATACCCTACGTAACCAAAATAACTTTCCCTTCAACCCCTTCATACACTTTCCCACTATTTACTTTCACACTTACACGCCAAAAACATTTCACCCCGTTCCAGAGACAAATTCCCACCAAAAAAAATAGACCAACCAACCTTAAGTACTTTCACAGATTTTCCCAACAAAAAAATAGACCCCGTTTCCGCCAAAAATCACCCGGCCCCAAAAATAACTCTCAGCCGCCATCAGCCGCCAGCCGCCAGAAATATACGTGTGTAAGTCGCATCCCCCACTACTAATATGGTTGTTTAGGGAGAACCATGAAACCGATTCCTTTGCAGGGTTGACAAGGGCACCGGCGTCAGCACATCATGAGGAAATTCGATCTAGTTCGCCCTGCATATCATTGGCACCCGCCTATCTATCTAGACCCTGTCGATACACGAGAATGTCGTCAGCAAATGACAGAGTCCTACCCCTCCCGTCCAACTGTTGTTCAGTGATCGGCACCGTATACACGTTGAATGGTACTGGTGACAGTGGTGAACCCTGCGGCAATCCTGGACATATAGTTATCGGCTCAGAAGACCAACTCCCGCATCTTAGCACCACCTTCCTTTGGAGCAGAACTGCAGCTATCCATCGTACAAGGTGAGGGTGCACTTTCAGTCTGAGGAGGGTTTGCATCAAGTGCTCGAAGGATACTGTATTGTATGCGTTCTCTAAGTCTATGGCGGCCACACATGTCTCTTCTCTGACCTGAAATCCTTCGTAAACATCTTTAGCAAATACTGCCGCATTCAGCCATGACTCTTTGTTACGTCTGTATCCTCCAAGTGTGGGCGGGAAGCAGCCGAGTTGTTCCAAGTCACAAGCAAGTCTGTGTGCTACAATTTTCTCCAGTAGCTTGCCAACAGTGTTCTGCATCGTAATGATTCTGTAGTCGCTTATCTTGAATGGTCTTTGTTCGGTTTTGGCAGCGGCAACAAGTAGCTGTGTAGCTGTGTAGGCTGACTGTGACTAAGTTATCATGACGTCATTATTTCATGGCTATGGTTCTTTTATTGAAAGAGTTTCCTTGTTTGCGGTTTTTGGTTCAGGAATTAAAATGACTTGGAAAATCTGGTCACCTATTCCTCCGTGCATCGTCATCATAAAGTGCCTTGCCAGCTGGCATGGTCGTTCATGTCTCTCCACAGATCTTAGTCTTTTGTGTTCTGGATCAACTCTGATAATGATACTCCTCCATGCCGCCGACTCAGTCCATCTAGCATTTCATTTCTTTTGGTCTGCCTCTACCTCTTTGTCCTTGATCTTTCCAGTTGTCACTATGTTCTCAGATGCCTCGTGTCTCATCACATGACCAAAGAAAGCTGTTTGTCTCATTTTTATTGTTGAATATAATGTTCTAATTTAATGCAGTCGTTATTAGTTACTCTAGAAGTCCAAGGAATTCGCAAAATTGATCTTGGGAACCACCTTTGTGTTGCTTTCAAGTTCTTCCTAATTTGTTCATCTACATCCCGAGTATTCAGGTTTACACAATGTGATCCCTCTATCACATTACAGTCCCGTAGAAAGAAATTGCCCCGGACATATCTGTCTGTCTTGTTTGTAAACAGTATTGTTGATGACTATTTTGATAATGATAGTGATCATTATGTTGATGATAATCTTATTGTTGTCGACGCTGATATCGATGAGAATGATTACCTTTCTGTTGGTGGTGATGATGATGAGGCAGTGATAATTATGACGGTAATTGTAGTGATTATTACGATGGTGGTGGTGATAACGAACCTTTTGTTATTAACGATGATAATGTTAAAGATTATGACAATTAATGTAGTGATTATTATGAAGATGTTGATAATGGTCTTTTAATAAGTTGTTTTTGCTATTCCCTAAGTCTGTTTCAAATAACATTTTAAAATACTCCCATCATTTTTCTAAGATGAACACTTTCCATTTTCCTTGCTATAATCACACTATTCAATAGCTTTCCCTTTGCATTATTCCTAATCTTATCTCATTGTCTCTCATACATCTCGTAATAAATCACTTTCACCTAATTATTATTTCTTTCTTTCAAAACGCCCAGATTTCCTCACGATGTCGTTTCTTCCTGTTTGCACACTTATTCGGATTTGTCTACGGCTGTGCGTTTTAAGATGATTAATTTGTCTCCGGCAGTCAACATTTCATACACCTGATCCCTTTCAGTTTGTCCCTTTCTAACATTTCCCCTGTCTCTCACTATACTACATAACAGCCAAATATATGTCGCATTAGGGAGAAATCCTAGTGAAACCGAAGCCAGTGCAAAATTGAAAGCGGACTGGATTAATATTATTCTTCCGCTTTCCTTTCTTTGTCTAGATTTTTTAGTTACTCGGCAATTCTAAATGGGGGATTGAAATGAAAACCCGAGGGAGCCTTTCGAAACTTTTTTTGTTTTTTCGCATTTCCTTTACAAGACATCGCTGTCAACATCAGCATCTTTCAATTGATTGTTGATTTCTAAAATTACCAGGCTTAAATGCAACCATAGGGCTGGGAATTTGCATGAGGAACATTGGTTTCTAATGATATTCTGTTGTCGTGATCTCCTGAGCAGTGAGACTGGATATCTAGTTACCTCGGATAAGGGCGAAAAACATGAGGCCTAATGTACACGTTGTGCTCATTAGCGACTTCGCGGTCAGTTGGATATTGAAAAGAAAGAAAGGCAAGGCCTGCCTTAGCCAAATTGTTAGAAAAGAAGATCTTCTTCTGCGTTCATCCGGAGTGTTTTTTTTTTGTTTTTTTTTTTGACGTAATTGTGTTGTGCCTTTTACAACAGAGCTACGATACTGCGCCTTTAGGCCGGCATATCCGACTTCAGCGGACATTTGTTAACCGGGTTACCTTCCCGGGTGTCTCGAAAGACATTCCACTCTCACTCGGACGTTATTGCGCTGTTCCCGTTTACAGCAGAGCTGCGATACTGCGCCTTTAGGCTGCTACATCCGACTTCCCGGGTGAAAAGATCTATCCACGGGTAGTTACAGGCCTAGAATTGTCCCCAAAGACATGCAAGAAGTGCATGAATAAACAAACAACAGAAGTAGAATCGGTAAGCTGTGCACACCATCACGAGTGACAAATTGGACGTTGCGGCTGAAGCATTTGCCAGGACACAAACATGCACAAATACACTTAAATGATAAACTCATATATATATATATATATATTCATGTGGGGGTTTATCATATTTTAGAGTTTATCAGAGCAGAATATGGCAAGCAAAAGCCGCATTTCAGAAAATGAAGAGTATCTTATGCAATAAATCACTATCACTGAATGTAAAAGAGTGCTGAAATGCTATGTAGAACCATTTTGTTGTATGGCAGTGAATCTTGGAATGTAAATGAACACATTAAGAAGAGATTAGAAGCAATAGAGATGTGGTTCCTGAGACGAATGTTGCGAATTCCTTAGACTTCCATAGTAAATAACAACGACTGCCTCATACAGGCTAATGAAACTAGAACATTATATACAACAATAAGGAAGAGACAAACATCTTTCTTCTGTCATGTAATGAGAAGAGATGCATTGGAGAACATCGTGACAACTGGAAAGATCGAGAGGAAGAGAGGCAAGGCAGACCAAGAGAAATGATGCTGGATGGATTGAGACAGTGGCATGGAGGAATATCAGCAGCAGAGTTGATCCAGATCACCATCGACCGAGATCTGTGGAGCGCCATGAACGCCTACGCCAGCTGGCATGGCACTTGATGATGATGATGATGATGATGATGATGATTATGATGATGATAATGATGATGATGATGATATATATATATATATATATATATATATATATATATATATATATATATATATATATATATATATATATATATATATATATATATATATAGCTATATATATACACTAGCTGACCCGGCCCGGCTTCGCCCAGACTCTGGTGGGGAGCATCTCATTTAATTCATATAAGTAGTCATATAAGTTCTCGTTCCCGTTACCGACTATCTGTCTGTCTGTCTGTCTGTCTATCTGTCTGTCTGTCTGTCTGTCTGACCCGGCCCGTCTTCGCCCAGACTCTGATGGGGAGCATCTCATTTAATTCATATAAGTAGTCATATAAGTTCCCGTTCCGACTATCTATCTGTCTGTCTGTCTGTCTGACCCGGCCCGGCATCGCCCAACTCCTGGTGGGGAGCATCTCATTTAATTCATATAAGTAGTCATATAAGTTCCCGTTCCCGACTGTCTGTCTGTCTGTCTGTCTGTCTGTCTATCTATCTATCTATCTATCTGTCTGTCTGTCTGACCCGGCCCAGCCCATGGTGGAGAGCATCTCATTTAAATTATATAAGTAGTCATATAAGATCCCGTTCCCGACTATCTGTCTGACTGTCTTTCTGTCTTGGGTAAATGTAGGAGGGAGGAGGAAGAGGGAGGTGGAGGAGGGGAAGAGGAGGGGAGGAGGAGGGAGGAGACAGGAGGAGTAGGGAGGAATAGGAGGGAGGAGGAGGGATTAGGAGGAGGAGGGAGGAGTAGGGTGGAGGAGGAGGCGAGGAGGAGGAAGAGG
>JACEFZ010004162.1:0-51168 GCA_014155875.1 Cepaea nemoralis
ATTCTGATTTTTTGGACAGGCACACATAACGATGTAGATAATGTTGTTGTTATTTCTTTAAGATGTAAGATAATGGGGGAGACCTTGTGCTGTGAGGTTGGAACCGCTAATAACTGACTAATTAACCATCATAGCCATGTAAATTTCTTTTTTAAAGCATGTAATCAACATCGCACACTATCTAGAAATATTGCATCATCTAGATATCCTCGTCTTTTCATACCTCGTTAAAGTTCTCAACAAGCTCTGGCACATCATCGTCATCATCAACATCTGCAGCCGACCTTTTGTTGATACATGCCACTCCAGCAACAGTGGGAGATTATGTAAACTACTCGAGCTCTCTGTCCCCAGCTGATTCCGGACGCCCGGCAGCATCTCGGTAATTTATTTGTTTTCATAATGACGAATAGTTGCAAATGTGTTTGCGGCCAGCGATTATTGGACCTTTGGGTTATTGAAGTGAAACACCTGAACGTCCTCTTAGATCATATTCACCTCTTCAATTTCTAGAATACCATCAACAGATAATTTCTTTAATGAAAACTGGATTCCCCCCCCCCCCCCCCCCCGCCTGTTGATTGATAGATTGATTGCTTTAGGAACCGACATAACAGCATTCGGGGCATTCCCATAAGCGCTCCGTTCCCATCATTGCAGCCAGCGAAGAGTTTCAACACCAATAGTACCAGTAGCAATCTGATTATATGTCCGTCTTGCCTTTCCTCTGAACGTCGAGCGTCGGCTAGATCCCCTCGCTGCCTCATTCTTGCCAGACTATGGTGATCCATTTGCTCCTCCGAGGTGTACACGTGCTCCCACAAGGCCGCAACCACGTTTGCCTTGTCATGCATCAATACTCCACCAATTTTTGTCGAGCCAGCCAATCTGTCAGCCTGTTGCAGCTGTGTAGTGTGTAAACTTCTTATTTTCTTCTGGCTGAGCCCTTGCCTCCAGCAAGAGCAACGTCAGCCTTAGTGTGATAGACACTACACACAAAACATCTCGAATATGGGTAACCCTGTTGTGTGCAAACAGCTATGACAGTCGCTGTGGTAGACAATTAAAATTACCGATCGAATGTGTGTATATTTCAGTTTGAAGGATTTATCTAATTACTCAAGGTGTATTATATCTACAGTATGTACCTGACGAGATGCAGCGAAATATGCCAGGCAATTAATCGTGCAATCTATTGCTTGTGTCTTAGTTATTCAAATTCACTACAGGAAAACATTGTTTTGAATTTATTCTCACAATAGCAGTCGGTAGCAAGGGGTACAACTGTGAGTAAATTTCAGTGGCGGATTAATCTGGGTTGTCGTTATTCGTTTAAGATTAAAGACTTCTAAGTAACAGCCGCCCGTCTCCCTGGACTAGAAGTTACACACACGACTTCCTCCGTAATCCCGTAAACTCCCGTGAGTTACGTGACGTGCAGAGAATCGGTAGCGGTTCTCTCCGCGTCGGTAACTTGCGGGGTATGAAAGCCGGTCGCTCAGAAAGCAATGGCAAACTACTGAGCATAATCTTGCCAACAAATCAACAATCAGCTGAAAGATGTTGATGTTGACAGCGATTACACTGGATATGCGGGAAAAAAAGTAACAGCTGGCACCTTGGCAAAGAGGTTACGTGTGCAGTTCGTAATCACGCATACCCGCGTTCGAAACACAGCTGCGGGCGAGTTGGCAGCAGACCACCTTGCGCTGGTTTTTTACAAACTGGTATGGGTGACGGTCGTTCAGAAAGCAATGGCAAACTACTGAACGTAAACTTGCCAAAAGATCACAACAGCAAAACATGCTGGTGTTGACTGCGACGTCCTGTAAAGGATATGCAACTAACTTATTTAAAACTATATATGTTTTGTGCGCATTGTTACACCGAGTCTTCTGCTTATGAAAATTAAACAGACTGATTCTTCGTGGCGCTCACTTTGGATACGAATTAACCCTCCCCCAGGGAGTGTCAAGAAGATAAAAGGCCGAAATATTCTGGAACGGGGAATCACTACTGACGATCAGAATCCCCCTGACGTGCTTGTTCTACGATGGAGTTGTTATCACTGTCACATAATAGACCAACGTGATTTAACCAGTGATGAGAATAAAAGGCGTTCTGTATTAGCGGCCTGTTCGAGGCCAAAGGTTGTTTCAACAAATCCAGAAAATGTAACTGCACGTGTTTACATCTGGTCGACGGATTGGGAACACTCGGTGGTGAGTGAGACGGGTCCCTGCATAGCTTTGACAGTTTGTCAACATTCGAATACAGATGGAACCCGTCGGATCCTGGTAGCAATCGGATGTCAGCCATCACAGGTCGGGCAGAGTTAACAGCTGCAGATGTGTAGGGGAAGTGAGTGGGATGACTCGATACACCACTTTGATAGTTTATAAACAGGTCGGATTGAAAGCGGAAGTACTCAGCTCGGAAGAAAACAGTCCATCTGTCATTTAGAATTTCCCGACATAAAACGGAAGGATGGCTGGGATTGTCACCCCTCGACAGAAGATTGGCAGCTTGTTGGGGAAACCCGTTGTTGTATCCATACGGTAACTCGCTAGTTTGTTGTGGGAGTCAAAACAAGTGATGACAACTCTGACAGTGACTAAGCCAGGGAGGATAGATTCTTGACAATGGGCAATATGCCAAAATAACACCTGCAGGACATCAACCACGTCACGTGACCAATTTTAGGTGTTTGCCAAAAACCATGATTGGAGAAGGGAGTTGAACTAAAACCGTTGATTGAGGCGGACGTGCTTCGGCACTGCGGTTCTGATTGGAAAATGTCTACCGTGTGCGAATTGAGTTAATTTAATGTTACACGTGCCTGTCATGGCAAGAGTAGATGTAATTTGATCTAACTGCGGTGTTGCATAAGGTAGAACCTATTATAATTAGTTCTAATTAATATAGACTGTAACCTTGTTAAAACTAGAGTGTGATGATTAGCACTGTTAGTGGAAAACTAGCTAGAGTAGGGAAGTGATACTTGGCTCTGTTAGTTGAAAGTAGATTAGTGAAGTGTTGATAAGCCTTACTAGTTGAGAATTGAGTAATGAGGGATAATTGGGATATTCCAGTAGGTGTCCCTGGTGGGCGGGGTTCCACATTCTGTTTGTTGATTTTTTTTTCTTGTCTTGGCCTGATGATAACCAATGGGTTGAGTCATCTGTCCCTGACAGAGTAGGTTCATTGTAATTTACTGAGCAAGGGCCAATGGCCACGATCATCTAATAGAGATCAGTGACGGGGAGGCTATCACCAGTTGTATGATCTATTTTACAGGTTCCCTCTGGTTGGAATGAAGAACCCGGAACCAATGAAAAATCCGATCCCGGATAAATTATGATGTAGAGAGATGGGCCAGCAACTTTCGCAACGGAGGAAGCTGATACACATGGCTCAGTGGAGCTGAATGGTAGAAGTATTCTACAGGATAAGTACCGAATGAGTTGTAGGTCATACCAGTCTTTAACACACCAGTAGTGATGGATGTTCAGTCCACGTATGACGAGAACAGTAGCGACTGATGTTCACATTGGAGGAAAGATAACATTTAAGTGTAGTTGTTCCACGTATCAAGGAAATCAGAACTGTCAGTCAATATCTAGTAAATAAAGCAAGCCATTTTAGTCTAGATACAATAACTGTTTAATAGTGAAAACTATAGAACCTATCGCAAGAAGAAAACGTCATGTTCAGAGGACAGTGTTCCATGTTGTTTTTTTTTTTCACTGCGCCGGAATTATGAAGCCTGAGTTTCTATAAACTATTAGGAACAGTTGTGTTAGGAACAATAATAGTATTTTTCACGGATTATATTTGAATGGGATTCAGATCTCATGGTCATCAGAGCTCCTGGAGGAAGACATGTCTGGAGAGAAGGACACGACTTCGGTGAGGTCCATTGTACTGATTCTTGTGATGTCGTGTAAGCCTTGCCATGATGAGTGGACTCTGATCCTGAACTTTGAGGGCTGACCTATACATTTACCTTAGAATACACGACACACATTTTCTTCGCATACACGTCTCATATACGTTACACTTTTCTTTTAATAAATTAATCTTTATTAATTTTTAGAAGCAAGAGTTGTGGAGTATGTTGCGTTGGGGGAGTATGAGATGGGGCACAGTACGACAGTGAGAGAGTGATAGGAAAAGGTGTCCATGGGCTGATGGAGTGTGTTGGACGGAAGCTGGTGGATTCTCCAGGATATTGATAGGGAAAAATATTATAATGTGGGTGTTGACTCTCTTCACTCCAGGGACGACACTTTAAAGGAGGACACGACATTATTGGGGGCTCATAAACGGGATCCTTGGACAGCGGGATCTCTCGTAAAAGTGATCTTTGGACAACGGGATCTCTCGTAAACGGGGTCTTTTGACACGGGATCTTTGGTTATAAAACGGAGATATCATATTGGAGAATCCAGCTAGAGTGAATGTGGATAGGGGTTAGGACTAATATCTTACCTGTTCACACTTCACACGTCTGCATAGTTCTGTGGTCCTGATTCTACTCTTGTCACTGAGTGAATGTGCTGTGTGTTGTAATATCTAGATTTATAGTACTTGTTCATATATCTGTATAGTAATTTGCAGTTATATTGTACTCGACCTGCTAGCTTACCTCTCTGTAAAATGGCCACTCCGAAACTAACCACTGCAGAATTAAGGGCAAAGGGGGAAGACATGGGATTGTCGGGTTCTGCCCTATCGGATTACGTTCAGGAAGTGGAGAGAGAGTATCGTCAAGCAGAAAGGGAAGATCGAAAGGCCGAGTTGGAATTGAGAAGGATGGAGTTGGAACAAGAAGCTAGGAAATTGGAAGCAGAGCAGGCTGCTAAGAAATTGGAAGCTGAGCAAGCAGCTAGGAAACTTGAAGTTGAGGAAGCTAATAGGAAACGGGAAGCGGAGCAGGAGGCTCAGAAAAGGGAGCACGAGTACCGGATGCGGGAACTCGAGCTCAAGAGTCAATCTAATGGTGAAACTGAGGGAGCAGTTGGACGTTCCTCAATCCCAGGCTCAACCTCAGCAGGTGGACATGGTTACCATGCTATGAAGTTTCCTCTAGCGGTCGACGAGGAGGACAAAGAGAAGATTGACCAGTACCTTCAACGCTTCGAGGCAATGTCTGTTGCTATGGGTCTGGAGCGTAACAAATGGAATCTCAAGCTATCCCAGGGATTACGCGGGACCGGCTACGAGGTTTATTCTCGCCTGCCTCCAGGACATGAGAACAATTATGACGAGTTAAAGACGGCTCTGCTGAAACGATTCGAGGTTACGTCAATACCTACCGGAAAAAAATTTCGAGCAGCGAAACGAGAACCGGGGGAGTTGTTTGCCGCCTACAGTTTGCGTCTAACATCCTATCTCCACAAGTGGATGGATTTGGCTGGGTTCGCACATGACTATGAGAGTCTAGAAGAGCTCATGGTGGTCGACCAGCTGAAGAAGCAAATGTCTAAACCTCTCAGGAAGTTCCTGGGAGAACAAGGAGAGGAACGTATTAACCTCGTGACAAAATTAGCAGAACGGTTCGTCGAGGTACATGGGGAGGCAGGGGAACACCTTTCCACCTACTCCAAAAGTCAAGAGAAACATGATAAGAAGAAAGCCAAAAACTCAGGAACCAAAAAGTGGGAACCTTATGTGCAAAGATCAGAGGATAGTTCAGAAAAGAAGAAGGAGGGAAGCAAGAGCACTTCAAGCTGTACACCAAAACGACTGTTGTCGGAGAAGTGGTGTGCAATTTGTAAGACACCCTCTCACAATACGAGAGACTGCAAATCGAAGGCTAAGAGCCCTCACTTCGCAGCATGTCAAGTGACTTCCAAGGAGGTTGTCACGGAAAATGCCAAGGTCAACAAGGAAGCTCGCCACGAGGAGAGCTCACTCAAGTCCGGCAATAGAAAATATAGGACAGGTGTCAGGGTCTTATACTTGGCTCGCTAACCTAACACATGTGAGACAGTACAAGTACAACGTGATTTGACGTAAGACTCAACGACACACCGTTCAATGGATTTATTCACATATCAAATACAGAACGATGATCACAACAATATATACTGGATACTTCAATACACTTACATCCACAATACAGCTCACAAGTCTGACTCTCAAGATGTCCAGACACTCGACTTTCAAGCACAGAAAACCACACAACGCCTTTCTCTCATCATACGTCTGTCCGAGTCGAAGTCCCAGAGCTGTCTGCCGCCAGTTCGAAACTTGCCTCCCACCTGAGGTGGCTTCACGAGGCATGCGTGCGTCTTGCGTCGTCCTTGCCTGACCGCTGGTCGCTCGTCAGCCAGCAATCTTGCAGGCATGTAACTATTACTCGCCTGGCGGCGTAACGAAGTTGCTGCATCCCTGCTGGGAGCTAAGTCGCCTGGCGGGCGTAACGATGTCACTGCATCACTGTACCCTTTCTGGACTCTGACACGCTCCCCCGGCAAATTCATGAAAGATGTCATCTTTCATGTATAATATATGTACATACTGGGTTAATATTCTAACCTTGTCAGAGTCTACCCTTCTGTTGTTATATACATTGGTATCAAAATACAAATAAATACACACATGCCATAGAAATATATAAGAAATGGAAGTTGCATTCAACGACATGTGGTGTTCAACCTTTAACACTTGTCAGGTTTCATCCTCTCGATGGCTGATTACCTCAATTGCATTAATGACCCAGTCAGATCGGTAGTACCAGCTTCACGCATCTACCTCGCAGCATTCAAAAAAAAAACGTAATAATATGGTTCTTGAAACAAAAACCATCTAGCCAGACTGAAATACGGCTTTATGTAAGTCGCATAAAACGCTCAAACCCCGACCTTAGTTGGCCAGGAGCTCTTGTGTTGGTCTGCAATGTCGGCACCCCTCTGCCATGCCCAGTAGATGGCTACCTGTTGTGTCAACAATCTGGCAACAACATGGCTATTTATACATAACACATTAGAATATACATTTCAAATTATGGCCCTTTGTGTAATGATGTAATAACAAATAAATGAAAGGGAAATAATTTCAATATTTATGAAATACACTAATTTACAATAATTATTCTATTTCTTAGCGTCATTGCTTGACGTTTCTTCATATTAACGAGAAAAAGTCGATAATATGAATACATTAATCAAGATATGATTCTAAGATTACACTACATAAATATATAAACACACAATTCGTGTATTTAACTTTGTTGATTCCTAAAGATTTTAGAATCGTCATAGCTTTTTAAACTTTTATTTGTCGTCTGCTAATTTTGCTCTAAATTTCTAACTAATCCGGAAGTACACACGAACAATAAAATCAGCTGATGTTGAAGCTTGTAGAACACACTTGTTCCGGTCTGATGTAGTTACGGAAAGTACCATGTTCTCACAGTTCATGTGTTGGATGTTTCACTACAAAACCTTCTGGATTACGATTGACTGTTCATGTGTTGGATGTTTCACTACCGAACATTATGGATTTCGGTTAACTGCAGTGGAGTAGCTGTCAATGTTTAGTTTACACGTTCACACACGTCTTTAAAATATCCCTGGAATGTTCCACACGCAGATGTCACTGTCAACTTGGATAGTTCGCTTATGGTAAGTTTTTGAGCGAATGTGACACTGTTCTTGTTCGTGATATATACAATTAATAAAGTTCGCTTTCTACCACACACTACACAATTATACACGACAATCACTACATGAATTATTAAAATAAGAACACTATATATAATGGGAGTAACCCCTATCACATCACATTGTAGACATTGCACAGCTTTTTGTGAATAGAAAAAAATTATTCACTGATGAGTGGCTGTGTCGGTCTGAGTGTATTTGTACACACTGCACTCAGACATTGGTGCTTACTGGGTCGGTCGGACAACGGGACAAAAGATCGGCAATTGAATTGGTTTTGCCTGGGATATGTCGAACCTCAAAGCTGTAATCTTGAAGTTTAAGAGACCAGCGCGCTACCATATGATTTGAAGGTACTCCTGAATTTATAAAACACAACGGGCTGCTGTCAGATTCCACGATGAAATGGCGTCCTAGAAGAAATCTGGACAATTTAGTTATACCCACCACTAAAGCTAGGGCTTCCAACTGAGGTATAGACCAAGCCCGTTCTCTGGGTTTTAGTTTCCTTGATACGAAGTACACGGGATGGAGGATGTTATTGTACTCTTGTAACAAGACTGCTCCAATCGCCACGGAGCTAGCATCTGTACGCAATCTGAAAGGTAAATGGAGGTTGGGCAATTTCAAGATGAGATTATTAAAACTCTTATCAGAAAAACATGCTAGTACTTTATGGAATGCAATTTTTAGGCATTCACTGTTTACAATTTTCTCTGGCTTATCTTTTGTTAGTAAATTAGTAAACACTTCGGTCAGTTCTGAAAAATCAGGAATGAACTGCCGGTAATAATTTATCAGTCCCAACAAACTTCTGACTTGTTTTTTTGTAGTCGGAAGTGAGAGTTTTAGTATCTTGGACAAAATGTTATCGTCTGTCGTGACAAAGCCATTGGATATTTTGTACCCCAAGAATGATATTTCCTGGTAGGCTATGGCTACTTTCGCAGGCTTTACCGTCAGTCCGTGCTGTCTAATACGTTCAAAAGTCTGTTCTAACGTCTTAATGTGCTCTGTCATTGTCTCTGTGTGAACACAGATGTCGTCTATATAGCAGATTATGTTAGGAATGTCTACTAGAAGAAGTCGTGTCATACGTACGAAGGTGGCTGGGGCATTGACTAGCCCAAATGGAAGTTTGCACCATTCGTACAGTCCCCAAGGTGTGGCAAATGCTGTCAGATGTCTGCTCTGTTCGTCTACCGCTATTTGCCAATATCCTTTCGTCATATCTATCTTCGTAAAGAACCTAGCGTCTGTCAGTTCTGTCAGTAGATCGTCAGCGTTTGCCATTGGCTCCAAATCTAGAACAGTTATTTTATTTAGCTTTCGATAGTCTATACACAGTCATATTGTGTTGTCTTTTTTCCGTATTATGACCATTGGAGATGAGAAGTCTGATTGGGATCGTCTTATGATGTTGTTTTTCTCTAAGTTGGTGATCTCCTGATGTAAATGTTCTTTGTAATGTAATGGGATGGTGTATGGTCTGCATCTTATGGGTGTGTTTGATGTGAGTGTGATGTGATGCTGTACTAATTCTGTTTGTCCTGGGTTGTTGGAAAAGATGGTGTTGTATGTACTGTTGTATAAGCTGTTTGCAACTGTTTGTCTCTGCTTGAGTTAACTTTGGATTGATTTTGATCTCCTTCAAGCAGTCTGTCGTGTCTAATGCAGGTGTTGGAATCTCGTCACTAGCATCGTCATCTTCGTGATCTATTATCACTGTACAAGCTGTCGTATCGTCTTGTTCGTTGTCTCTGTTGTGGTATGGTCTTAGCATATTTATGTGAAATATTTTGTGTTTGTCTTTTATTAGGATTTCGTAGTCTACAGGTGAAATCTGTCTCGTCACTTTAAAAGGTCCCTGCCAAGAATCAGTCAATAAGTGTCTGTCACTAGGTAGTAGAAGAAGAACGTCCTGTCCAGGTGTCAACGTTATTGTCCTGTTACCTTTGTCAGCATACTGTCTATAAGTAGCACCATATAATTTTAGTGCATTCTTTGCAATAATACAAGATTTGATGATTCTTTCACGCAATGATGTAACATATACGTATGATGATATGGGTTTAAGTACTGGAGTAGAGTCAGTTAACATTTGGTGATAAATAGTCAATGGGCCACGTGGTTTGGCACCATAGATAAGTTCAAAAGGAGAGAAACCGGTACTAGAATGTGGTACCTCGCGATAAGCAAAAAGAATAGCTGGTAGATATACATCCCAGTTATTGGGGTGCTCTTGAGTTACTTTTGCAAGCATGTGCTTTAAATCCCCGTTAAATTTTTCTATTACTCCGCTAGAGTGAGGATGGTACGGGGAATTGAAACATTGCTTCACTCCCAACATTTTGGTGAAAGCTTGGGTAGATGCGGCAATAAACTGAGTGCCCCTATCAGATTGGATAGTATCTGGAAAACCTATCCGAGAAAAAATATGGAAGAAAACTTCCATTATATCATTGGCAGTTATGTTCTTTAGCGGAATAGCTTCTGGCCAGCGACTACATTGATCAATGACAGTTAGAATATATTTATTCCCTCTAGTTGTTGTATGATTAAGAGGGCCCACTATGTCGACAGATAGTTTTTCAAAAGGTCGACTGGCTAAGTCAGTAACTTGTAACTTTGCCTGTGGGTGTTTACCTTTTTTTACCAGTTTCTGGCAGGTGTCACAACTTCTGCAATATTCTTTGATGTCATTGCAAAATTTGGGCCAATGAAACTGTGTCAGTAACCTTGATCTGGTCTTAACGTATGCCATATGCCCTGCAAGAGGTATATCGTGGGCAAGATGTAAGGCTTGCTTGCGATAATTAGTTGGCAAAACAGTTTGCTCTGTGGTGTTGTCACCTCTGGTGTAATACCTGGTGAGTATATCATTTTTCACAGCAAAATGCCATTTTGCATTCTTGGTTACCTTTGGCTTTTGGCCGATCAGATTAAAGTATTTTGACAATGAAGGATCAGCTTTTTGAGCTGTTACAAACGTTTCCTTCATGGTGTTAGTAGGTAATGATACTGGGCTAAGCATTTGTATAGCCTCAGTTTGATTACTTTCATCTTGCACTCTAGCAGTAGATCTAGTTAGTGCGTTCACACATTCAATGATATCAGATGGTGATGGAACAATGTTATCAATGATGTCATGAGATGTTAGTGCTACATTAGCTACCATACAATCAATAGGTGGTGTGACATTATCAATGATGACATTTGATGGTGATGTTATGTTATCATCAATACACAGAGATGTTATGTCATGAGGTTTATCATTCACCTCAGGTAAATTCCCAATAATTACATCACACACTGGGTTTGTTAAAGCAGCGCATTTTACTTTCCCAGTGAGGAAAGGTGTTTCAATATATGCCCATGCTAGTGGGTATTTCTCAATATTGCCTGAGAATGTTCTGCATGTTACGTGCCTGCCTGTATAGTCTGTAGGCATTATGAACGTTCTCTTCAGACCAATAAGTGAACTGCCCGTGTCACGAAGGACTGTAGCAGACTTGCCATTCACATATCCGTGATGGGTGATTATCTTGCCTTTTGAATCTACTACCAAATTAGCTTCTTCATTGGCAATAGGTATGGCGTGACAGCATGTTAAAATACCATCTTCATAAAAGGTGTTACAAACAGAGCATTTATTTGCGCTGAACATGTCAAAAGCCTGTGCTGAGTTCACAGGATGTTTCTCTGGCTGTTCTTCATCTGACGACGAACTATCAAACAAGGAGGCATTTGCTTTGTTGGTCATTTGCCTGCCTTTACAATCTTTCCGATGGTGTCCGTTCGCCTTACAGAGGAAACATTTACGCAAACTTCTGAAGGATTTACGCTCCTTATCTTGTCTGTTTACCATGTTTAGTAGGTAAGTGTGATATCCTGGGTGTTTATCGCACATTTCACCCTGATGATGTGAAAATTTACAATAATTACAGTGATTAAACTTCTCAGAGGTAGGCCTATGAGGTTTCTGCCTACTATAGGGTTTGTCATAGTTAGCCGCTGCTACAAAATTAATGTCAGTAGCTTCACTGGCAAAACAATGTTTGTTGGCCGTGTAATACGCCGAACCACGTCTCTCAATCTCATCTACACTAGTGCATTCATTCTCTTGCAAACATTTTGAAAATGCTGATGGAATGGATGAAATGATTTTATCTCTAATGATCAGATCTTCTAGTCTCTGATAGTTTTTGTCAATTTTAGCTGCTGAAGTCCATTTGGTAAATATATCTCGGACTAAGCAGAGGTAATCAGAGAACGTTTGAGTCGGTTTTGGGCTCAACTTACTGAATTGTTCTCTGTAACCTGCCTCATCTAACATAAAATGTGCCATAATCTTAGATTTCAGATAATGGTAATCTTTTCTGAGGTCTTTGGGGATGGTTTCAATGACTTTAAGAGGTTCCCCTGATAAACTCCTCATGTAAACAATATTCCATTCAGACAGTGGAACCTGGTAATGTTCCATTAAAGTTTCAAAATTTTGGGTAAAGGCTGCGATGCAGTCACCCGAGGTATAATTACGTACAATACCTTGATATTTCTTGTACTGGTTTTCTTTCTCCAGTCTCTCAGATTTCTTAGACTCTTTGTTAATGGCAGTCTCAGTGTCAAGTTGTTTCATTTTCAACTGTAACTCCAGTTCTTCTCTCTTACTCTGAGCTGCAATTTCTGCCTTCTTCAACTCACTATCTATCTCAGCTTGCTTTAAGGCTGTTTCCGCCTCTATTTGCTTGGCGGCCCTTTCCGTCTCTGCCTGTTTTAAAGCTCTTTCAGCTGCTCTTTCTTCGCGTTCACAGTATTCAGAGTATTTCTTCTCACTCCACTTTGTTAATTCATCACCTGTCAACTGTAATTTTATCCCCATATCAATGAAATCAAATAATGAAGACATGATGGAAAAATGTCAATGAAATACCAGCCACACAAAATATGTTATAAGTGGTTAGTAATAAACAATTTACAAGTGATTCCTATTGACAATACGTGCCTAAAATTGCATCCTTAAAGTAAATGAAAAGAAAAATATACTCAAGTGCCCTGGATGCGGTGAAGAAAGGTTGGAAATCGGGTTAGGAACTGTAGGGTCGCTACTTCGAAAACACAAATGACCTCTACGGCAAGGTTTCGGATGGTACGGAAAACCTGCTTTGTTTTTGGAGGAAAATAAATTAGCGTCTATTTGTTGGTGTGTGCCTGCTTGTCACTAAGTATCGATTAGGTTTGTATGGCGTTGAGTGTAATTGTAGGTCGTAAGTTTGTCTGTCAACAATTTTTTTTCCAATACAAGTCACTTTCTTTCCAACACTTTCTGCATTCCACAACTCAATGCACAAAGACAATCTACATGTATCTCAACACTCTACAACATTGATGACACATCACTTACATCAAGATGACATTCAGTAAGGACATAGACATCAAGTTTACAAGATGGCGACAAGGTCACAATGGCGACAAGATCACAATGTCGACAAGGTCAAAACGGTGACAAGTTTCACAAATCACAAATGTTTTACACGCTTACAAGATCAAACAATATGTATGCACTGTACGTTTACAAATAGTCTTACACATGTTTAAACAATGTAGTAATTTACCAAAATGAGCCTTCCACGATCACATTTACATGTACTATAAAGTTTGACAATAATTTCTAAGTTCACAAACTCTAGTTTTAAATCGTTAATCACATAAACACGTTCATTTCAAAGCCGGACGAATGCCACCACGTCCACACATGTCGGGGTCTTATACTTGGCTCGCTAACCTAACACATGTGAGACAGTACAAGTACAACGTGATTTGACGTAAGACTCAACGACACACCGTTCAATGGATTTATTCACATATCAAATACAGAACGATGATCACAACAATATATACTGGATACTTCAATACACTTACATCCACAATACAGCTCACAAGTCTGACTCTCAAGATGTCCAGACACTCGACTTTCAAGCACAGAAAACCACACAACGCCTTTCTCTCATCATACGTCTGTCCGAGTCGAAGTCCCAGAGCTGTCTGCCGCCAGTTGCAACTTGCCTCCCACCTGAGGTGGCTTCACGAGGCATGCGTGCGTCTTGCGTCGTCCTTGCCTGACCGCTGGTGGCTCGTCAGCCAGCAATCTTGCAGGCATGTAACTATTACTCGCCTGGCGGCGTAACGAAGTTGCTGCATCCCTGCTGGGAGCTAAGTCGCCTGGCGGGCGTAACGATGTCACTGCATCACTGTACCCTTTCTGGACTCTGACACAGGGAAATGGTGCAACCAATGCAAGTCAAACACGCACAATGCTATTGACTGCAGTGGAAAGTCAGGAGACACTCAATTCGTCGTGTGCCCCGGGAAACCTAAAGTGGAGTCCACCGAACAGGTCGAGGCCGAGGAAGAGACTCCAGACCAGGAAAAACCACCTGTAGTGGAATTGGTAGAGGTTAACGGTCGTCAAGTGGAGTGCTTATACGACACAGGACTGGACGGGGGAGGCCGTGATTTCTGCGGATCTGGTACATCCAGAACAATTCACAGGTGAGACCTTGGATATACAGCCTGCACAGAAGAGTGCTGCAGCCATGAAGTTGCCCATTGCTAATGTGGAGATTCGGTCAAGGTACGTCACCGGCACCATCAAGACTGCTGTATTGACCGATCCCATTTTCCCAGTAATCCTCGGTTGCCGGTATGTCTTTCTGGGAATGCCCAGGGAGCCAATCCATATGGGAGCAATGCAGACTCGCTCTCAGACGAGAACGGAAGAGGCAGAAGCAATTGTGACTAACCCATTGCCGGGGGAGCTAACTGCCCAGAGTGAGGATGATACTTTACGTCCTTGCTACAAAAAGCTGCAGAAAAGTGCTGATCCACCAGGGCGGGGGCAGTACTACATGAAGAACAGGATACTCTACAGGAGAGCAGGAAGGGGAGACAACCTATACGGTCAGTTGGTCGTCCCGAAATCTCACCGTTCCCAGATTCTTCATATGGGGCATACCATCTCATTCAGTGGGCACATGGGTATTGCCGCCACCATGCAGCGAATGTCCTGCCATTACTATTGGCCGGGAATGACAGATGATGTGCGTCGGTATGTGAAGTCATGCCCTGAGTGCCAGAGGGTGGCACCGAAACACTGGACAGCACCAATGGTGTTGGGTGAGATGCCCATCATGAACTCTCCTTTCGGGAGGGTAGCCATCGATATCGTGGGTCCACTTCCCAGGACTAGGAAGAGGAACATGTATATACTCACCATGGTGGATTGCTGTACAATGTGGGGTGAAGCCATACCGTTGACAACGATCGACTCGAAAAGAGTGGCGGACGCACTGATTGAGGCCTTTACCAGATTAGGCTTCCCTGATCAAATTCTGACGGACAATGGGTCCCAGTTTTGTGGAAAACTCATGGAAGAGGTATTTAGGGTGTTTCACTCTAACCACATACATACCAGCCCTTACCACCCTCAAGCCAATGGATAAGTAGAGCGTTTCAACGGCACGTTGATGACAATGCTCAGGAAACTAGCGCAGGAAAAACCTGATAGGTGGGATGAATATATCCCAGCAGCCCTTTTTGCCTATCGGGAAGTTTCTCATGGCTCAACCGGACTACCACCCGCTACGTTGCTGTTTGGTCGTCCAATCAAAGGACCGTTGGAAGCCATGTTGAGGAGTTGGACTGAAGAGGGGACGTTAGAAGAAGTGATCTCATCCTATAAATACGTGGAGGAACTGAAAGAAAAACTCCACAAGGGATGGACTCTGGCGAATCAAAACTTGAAAAAAGCCAGGAAAAGACATGCAGCTTACTACAACCGTAGGTCTAAAGAAAGATCTCTAGAGGTGGGAGATAAAGTCTTGTTGCTACTCCCAACGGGAAACAACAAACTGGAGATAGGTTGGCAAGGACTATTTCCCGTGGAAAGGGTGATATCCAGAACCAACTATCAGATCCGGATCCGGGGAAAGTCGAAGATTTTCCATATCAATTTCTTGCGGAAATACGAAGAGAGACCCGGAGACAAGGCAGCTCACCTCATGGCAATGGCAGTTGCAGTGGAGACGGAAGTGGAAACCAGCGAGGGCAGGGAATATCACTTGGTACACCAGGAAACCTATAGGGATGTGCAAGTGAACCCTGATCTGACCACCCAGGAGAGGGAAAGGATAACCCAGGTTCTCAAGTCTCATAAGGAGATACTGACTGATAAACCAGGACGAACGAGGTTGGTGGAGTTCGAGATGACTTTGACCACGCAAGAGCCTGTTCGTCAAAAGGTTTACCCAGTGCCATTCTCTAAAGAAAAGACCCTGGAGGAGGAAATAGAGAAACTGCTGGAGGATGACGTGATTGCACCATCCACATCCCCTTACAATGCAGGGGTAGTTTTGTTACGCAAACCAAGTGGAGAACACCGATTGTGTATAGATTACCGACTTCTGAACAGTCATACACAATTTCAGGTGGAACCTTTGCCGAATCCAACTCAGTTATTTGCTAGGCTCCATAAGGCTCGGTACTTTTCAAAGGTGGATCTGAGTCGGGGGTACTATCAAATACCAGTAAAACCGGAGATTCGACCACTGTTGGCTTTCAGTACACCCAGTGGACACTACGAATTCAAGGTCATGCCCTTTGGACTCAGCAATGCACCTAGTGTGTTTACTCGCATGATGAGGACTTTACTAGATCCTTTACAGGATCCGGCTATCATCTCATTCATGGATGATATTCTGATTTCCAGTGACAGCTTGGATGACCACTTACAATCCTTGGAGAGAGTGTTTAATAGGCTCAAGGAAGCAGGGCTTACTGCTCGTCCAACCAAGTGCATGATTGGTTACCAGACTCTGGAATTTCTAGGTCACACCATCACTCCAGGACACATTGTCCCAGAAGAGAAGAACCTGGAGAAAATCAGAAATGCACCAAGGCCAAAAACGAAGAAGGATGTGCGATCTTTTCTCTCGTTGTGTGGATTCTACCACAAATTTATCCCACATTTCACTGAACTGGGAGCTCCATTGACGGAAACCTTGAAAAAGGGATTCCCGGACCAAATCATTTGGACACCAGAATGTGAGAATGCCTATAGTCAGTTAAAGGAGGCCTTGGTCAGCAAACCTGTAATACAGCTCCCTGACCTTTCCAAACCATTTGTGTTGAGAACGGATGCGAGTGCGATTGGGATTGGGGCAGCTTTGTTACAGGAAGGAAAAGACGATGCTTCGGTTTTGAAACCTGTGGCATACGCCAGCAAGAAGCTACTCCAGGCGGAGAGGAATTATTAAACCGTCGAGAGAGAGTGCTTGTCCCTCGTATGGGCAGTGCAAAAATTCCAGCCATATTTGTATGGAGTTAAGTTTCGAGTCCAGTCGGATCATCAGCCCCTGATGTTCCTGGCTACTTCTCAGAAGCTCAACGCCCGTTTGATGCGGTGGTCGTTGCTACTTCAACCTTACAATTTCACAGTGGAGTACATTCCTGGGAAGGAAAATGTTGGAGCGGACTTCTTGTCAAGACACCCAGTTCCTGAAGAAGAAGAATGAATCATCTGGATTAAACTCACGGTGGAGAAGAGTGAGATGGACTACTCTCTTAAGAGGGGGCCTATGTCACATAATAGACCAACGTGATTTAACCAGTGATGAGAATAAAAGGCGTTCTGTATTAGCGGCCTGTTCGAGGCCAAAGCTTGTTTCAACAAATCCAGAAAATGTAACTGCACGTGTTTACATCTGGTCGACGGATTGGGAACACTCGGTGGCGAGTGAGACGGATCCCTGCGTAGCTTTGACAGTTTGTCAACATTCGAATACAGATGGAACCCGTCGGATCCTGGTTGCAATCGGATGTCAGCCATCACAGGTCGGGCAGAGTTAACAGCTGCAGATGTGTAGGGGAAGTGAGTGGGATGACTCGATACACCACTTTGATAGTTTATAAACAGGTCGGATTGAAAGCGGAAGTACTCAGCTCGGAAGAAAACAGTCCGTCTGTCATTTAGAATTTCCCGACATAAAACGGAAGGATGGCTGGGATTGTCACCCCTCGACAGAAGATTGGCAGCTTGTTGGGGAAACCCGTTGTTGTATCCATACGGTAACTCGCTAGTTTGTTGTGGGAGTCAAAACAAGTGATGACAACTCTGACAGTGACTAAGCCAGGGAGGATAGATTCTTGACAATGGACAATATGCCAAAATAACACCTGCAGGACATCAACCACGTCACGTGACCAATTTTAGGTGTTTGCCAAAAACCATGATTGGAGAAGGGAGTTGAACTAAAACCGTTGATTGAGGCGGACGTGCTTCGGCACTGCGGTTCTGATTGGAAAATGTCTACCGTGTGCGAATTGAGTTAATTTAATTTTACACGTGCCTGTCATGGCAAGAGTAGATGTAATTTGATCTAACTGCGGTGTTGCATATGGTAGAACCTATTATAATTAGTTCTAATTAATATAGACTGTAGCCTTGTTAAAATTAGAGTGTGATGAATAGCACTGTTAGTGGAAAACTAGCTAGAGTAGGGAAGTGATACTTGGCTCTGTTAGTTGAAAATAGATTAGTGAAGTGTTGATAAGCTTTACTAGTTGAGAATTGAGTAATGAGGGATAATTGGGATATTACAGTAGGTGTCCCTGGTGGGCGGGGTTCCGCATTCTGTTTGTTGATTATTTTTTTTTCTTGTCTTGGCCTGATGATAACCAATGGGTTGAGTCATCTGTCCCTGACAGAGTAGGTTCATTGTAATTTACTGAGCAAGGGCCAATGGCCACGATCATCTAATAGAGATCAGTGACGGGGAGGCTATCACCAGTTGTATGATCTATTTTACAGGTTCCCTCTGGTTGGAATGAAAAACCCGGAACCAATGAAAAATCCGATCCCGGATAAATTATGATGTAGAGAGATGGGCCAGCAACTTTCGCAACGGAGGAAGCTGATACACATGGCTCAGTGAAGCTGAATGGTAGAAGTATTCTACAGGATAAGTACCGAATGAGTTGTAGGTCATACCAGTCTTTAACACACCAGTAGTGATGGATGTTCAGTCCACGTATGACGAGAACAGTAGCGACTGATGTTCACATTGGAGGAAAGATAACATTTAAGTGTAGTTGTTCCACGTATCAAGGAAATCAGAACTGTCAGTCAATATCTAGTAAATAAAGCAAACCATTTTAGTCTAGATACAATAACTGTTTAATAGTGAAAACTATAGAACCTATCGCAAGAAGAAAACGTCATGTTCAGAGGACAGTGTTCCATGTTTTTTTTTCACTGCGCCGGAATTATGAAGCCTGAGTTCTATAAACTATTAGGAACAGTTGTGTTAGGAACAATAATAGTATTTTTCACGGATTATATTTGAATGGGATTCAGATCTCACGGTCATCAGAGCTCCTGGAGGAAGACATGTCTGGAGAGAAGGACACGACTTCGGTGAGGTCCATTGTACTGATTCTTGTGATGTCGTGTAAGCCTTGCCATGATGAGTGGACTCTGATCCTGAACTTTGAGGGCTGACCTATACATTTACCTTAGAATACACGACACACATTTTCTTCGCATACACGTCTCATATACGTTACACTTTTCTTTTAATAAATTAATCTTTATTAATTTTTAGAAGCAAGAGTTGTGGAGTATGTTGCGTTGGGGAAATATGAGAGGGGGCACAGTACGACAGTGAGAGAGTGATAGGAAAAGGTGTCCATGGGCTGATGGAGTGTGTTGGACGGAAGCTGGTGTGTTCTCCAGGATAATGATAGGGAAAAATATTATAATGTGAGTGTTGACTCTCTTCACTCCAGGGACGACACTTTAAAGGAGGACACGACAATCACTACACATAGATCTAAGAATAGACACACCGGGAAAAAGTAGTGTAAACAAACTTTAGGGCATTGGATGTTCACTTGGCATATATGAATATGCCGGTCAAAAACACTTATTTATTCAAAGCTTTTAATATAACTTTGGCTTTAATCATGCCAGTCAAAAATCGTTTGTTTGTATGTTTGTTTGTGTTAAACGTTTATTTAATACAAAATAGTGTGTATTACAAGATGCAATGAGTGTTTCTTTGTTTGTGTATATCACAGAGCGTTGCCGTTTGTTAGTGTTAAATGGCACGTGTACGAGTAAAACAAATGCATACATATACACTTATGATAATATAACAGCCATGTCATAGTGCATGTACACACGCACTTCTTGCATAGGCTTCTCTTCCACACTTTTCCCCTTTTCTTTTCATGCACACGTAGTTATATTTAAACAAAGTCTAAAACTATCTCTGAAGGCATCATACATGAAACATCGCAAACATTGGAAACACGTCCCTTCCAACAACAACAACAACAAAACAGGCATGTGTGGCGTTTGCGGCGGACGCACGATAGAGACGGAGAGAGAGGAAGAGAGAGAGAAAGACACAGAGAGAGAGAGAGAGAGAGAGAGAGAGAGAGAGAGAGAGAGAGAGAGGGAGGAGGGGGAGGAGGGGGAGGAGGAGGAGGAGGAAAAGAGAGGAGGGGGGGGGTATAACAGACCCACAACATACAAGACTTGTGAATGTAGCTGTATTTGAGGTAAATTTATCGCCGGCACAAATCATCAAGTAACGTATTGGTAATTGTACCCGGCCATAATTGTAATATTGCACCTTGTAAATACATAATGTTTTGTACACAATTAAAGTTTACCAAAATTACATCTTTACAAAAAATATGGCCTGTTAAAGGCCAATTGCCAAACCTAACAGAGTTAAAACAAACAAGAAATGTATAGTTAGTGCGATGTAATCCATTAGTGAATATAAATACAAAAGCCACAGTCAATATGTTTCACGATTTATTGCCTGGCATATTTCGCTGCATCTCGTCAGGTGCATACTGCAGAACTCATTTTCTGCACAGCTATATTTCATATTCTTCTTCTTCTTTCTTCTTCTTCAGCGTTCTGAGCTATTGAGGTTCTTTGCTGCAGATACAATCCGTCTCCATTCGTCTCTCTGGTGGACCTTCTCTTGCCAGTCGTTGATTCCAAGTGTTTGTAGGTCTGTTTTATTATATATTATCTCTCCACCGTCTTCTTGGTCTACCTCGGGGTCTACGGTCATTTATTTCCTGAGTGTAAGCGAGTTTTGTTTCCCTATTATCTTCCATTCTTTCTATATGCCCCAGCCTTGTAGTCTATTAGCCTTCATGATACCTGTGATTAGCGGGGGCTTAAACAGATTATAAATGTCTTTGTTACTTCTTCTTTTCCACTCTCCACTTTGTGTATCCCTAATGGGTCCAAAGATGCGTCTTAAAACTTTGTTCTCAAAGATTTGTAACAAGGCTTCGTTTCCTTTCGTTGTACTCCAGATTTCAGAGCCATACAGCACAACTGGTCTGATCAGTGTTTTGTATATTGTGATTTTGGTGTTACGAGATAGCGCATTTGATTTTAGTAGATGTTGTAGTGTATATTTCATATGAAGTGAATTTATGAATATTTTTTTTTAGTTGCATGTCCTTTACAGGACGTAGCAGTCAACACCAACATTTCTCTGTTCGTGATTCCTGGGTAAATTTTACGTTCAGGAGTTTGCCATTGCTTTATGAACGACTGGCACCTATACCTTTTTCGAAAAAAACCATCACCGCTGTGTTTCGAATCCAGGTATGCGGGCTCACAAACCGCGTTCGCAAGCCCTTAGCCACGGCTTCCAGTAAATGAATAATACTTTAACTGAAACAATAAAAAAAATAGCGGCACAGACACGTCAGAATGAAAGCCGCATAGTGTGGCCAAGTGTGAGTTATGTGGCTGTCATCATTTTATTGACACATAAACTGGAGGATTTTAAGTGTAATTATATGGTTACAGTTGTCATGTGCCCACACGTTAATCCAGAGCAGCATTGGTTTTTTAAAAAAAGGGCAATAATTCTAGAAATTTATTAAGGGCAATAATACTAATCAAAATTACTTTTGTAATATATAAAAATAAATTATTTTATTACTTATTAAGAGCTTATATCTCTTTTGTTATACTAAAAGTCATATTTTTTCAATATTAATTGTTAGCTTATTTTAGTAGATATTATGCTCCTAAAAATTATTTCTACAAATAACTTTAACCATAAATAATTATTAAAGAATATTTCTTCTTAATAAATGTCACTCGTGAACGCGTTGTGGCCTTTCAGGGCCACACAACACTTAAAGAAGACAAACCACATCAGTCCCAAACTTTTATATCATTAACAAAGACATGAGAAGACCGAATATTAACATGTTAGGTATATGTGAGACCAGTGGGCTTTATTATAGAAAACAGAATTATCACCCTAAAGACATATTTCGTCTAATTAGAAGAAAAAAAAAAAAAGGCGGAATGATAATACTATGAGGGTCATTATTGTCACTTGAGGACAACATTTCCGGTGTCAACACCACGTGTAGATTTGGATTAACGATTTTCTCTTTCACGAATTATTTAAAAATATCAGTGATTTTAATTTTGTGGAAGTGAATTCGATAGTGTATCACCACGTGTAGATCTGGATTAAAATTTCCTCTGTCACGGATTATTCAAATATATCAGTGATTTCAATTTTGTGGAAGTGTTTTCGATTGTTTTCACCACGTGCATCTGTATCTGTGCTTCCGTATTGAAGATTTCCTCTGTCACGGTTTATCGAAGATGGAAAACCAAATTGTTAAACGTGTCAAAGTCAACACAAGTGAAGGTTTCGAAGGAGGAGCGTTCCATCAAGCGAACACACTTGTATTTTCTATATCAGGACCTCATGTATTCCGGTTCAACTACTCGCTGATGGCGAGCGTCTTGAAGGGGCCTTGCGGGATTGGTAGGGAAGGGATAAAATCCATCTACCGCTTTCAGGACCCTAAAAGATGGTACGCTACGCTAACACCGGAAGCAAAGGCGGCTCATTATGAACGGCTTCACGGGATGAAGCATGAACTGCAGGATCCTAAAGTAACTATTGTAATTGAAAACATAGAGAAGGAAAAGACCAAGGCTATGATTCACTGGATGCCTACAACCGCAAAGATTGAGACAGTGAAGCAAATAGCCGCGGATATTTCGGGAGATATAAACGCGGAAGTGCATAAACTGAACAACAGCACGGACAAGTGGTTATTTCTGTGCAACCCGAAAGAACCTCTGCCACATTACGTGGACATGGAGTTGGACGGGGTAGAAGACAAGCTACACCGTCTCTTCATCACAGTTCCGGGGCGCCGTACGGTGTGTACAGTCTGTGGGGAAGACTCCCACTGGAGTAATAAATGTCCGGCCAAAGTACAAACCCAGAAGGCACCTATACTGGCACAAAAAGTCACTTCGAACTCCCAGACAGATCAACATAGTAAGGAGGATGAAGACGGTTTCCAGCTGGTCAGTCGGAAAAGGGGACGCTCAACCAAGAGCCTGTCTGACGGTGAGAGCTTGACACCTCCAGCCTGCCAAACACAGGTTACCACGCTGCCACCCCTCAACAACCACGACTACCCTACACCGCCTGAAGCGAACAGGTCAAACAAAAAGAAATGCGTAAGTAATTATACTGAACAGATAACGACCAGCGCCATGACCGAAATAGACAGTGATAACATTAACACACCACCACGACAAAGAAACCTGTCAGATTCTTCACCACGCCTCGTTATTGACTTAGAGATTTCGAGCCCGGCGAAGGAATCTACTGACAATCTCCAGAAATGATAACAGGAATACAGACAGTTTTGAAACAAGAAACATAATTATGCTCAACCGTTTCTTATTTTACAACAAAAATGGCTGCGGAAATTAAAATAATGAGTATTAACATTCGAGGTATAAGATCCAAAATTAATCATCTTATACCACTCATACACAAATATAAACCTGATTTTATACTCATTCAGGAAGCTAACGTTAAAACCGATGAACACGCATCATATATCACAACATGCTTAGGTCTAAGACACTCATGTTTTAGTCTTAGTACTCAACATATTGGATTGGGTACAGCAATAATACAGACATCGGACAGGTGGCAGATTATAGAGAAGGACAGGAACTGCCAGGGTAGGATAGCTATAGTACAGGTGAGAAATAATATAAATAAATACACAATTGTCAACATACACGCACCGCCTGACTACAGAAATCAGCCGCTCTTCTACCAAACACTGGAAAATTTATTATCACGCTCATATCGGGGCCACAACATCATTCTAGGGGGTGATTTTAATTGCGTACTTTCGGCGCACGACCTTATAAATGGAGATGTAAGAATGCAAATTAGAAACACAACGGGGGAGGAGGAACATCAATTAGACACATTGCAAACAATTTTAGATATCCATGGGCTAACAGACGCATACAGGCAGATGCATCCCCCATGGAACAGATACAACACACACAAACAATGCGCATAACAGAGCAGCGCGATTAGATAGAATTTATTCGCCCATAACACATCATATAACACAAGTCAAGCATTTACAGGAGACACTGAACTTCACAGATCATAAGGCCGTAGTTGCAACAATAAACACAGTACAAGCAACACCACATCTTAGAAGATCTCCCCATTGGAAACTGAACTGCACACTTTTACAACATCAGGACTATGTAGATTGCATAACAAAACTGATCCTCACATACACAAGCGATATACCGGAGGGTAAAGCGCGAGAACTCTGGGAAACACTTAAACAAACTATACGAGAGAGAGAACACAAACACTAGCAGCAGTAATACACAAGCAAAAACTACAACAAGAAAAAGTATTGGAAAATGCAATTAAGCTCTTACTACAGACAGACAAAAATTCACCACACATCATAGCATTACAGGAAGAATTAGATCTCCACAGACATCATCGATTTCAGGGGGCTTTACTGCGAACAAAGTTACAAACTATAACACAAGAGATAGCGAGTAAACAATACCTAGCTTTAGAACAAAACATACAGCGCAGCAGACAAATAGGCCAGATAATTGACAGGGAAGGAAATATACAAGTCGAGCCACAACAAATAGCCTTAGCCTTTGAAGATTATTACAGGAACCTTTATACAGAGGAAAACACACAGGCGCACGTGTAAGAACACTTTATGAAATTCACAAAAGAACTCACAGAGGAACAGAAACTAACACTAGATACTGAATTAACACTAACAGATATAACACAAGCGGTTCATAGGAATGCAGAAGGGCAAATCGCCTGGCCCTGACGGTATTACCGCTGAATTCTATCAGTTTTTCTTTCCTCTTCTAGGTCCCCTTTTACTAGCAGTATTCTCTGAATCTTTCCACAAACATGAACTCCCATCCAGTTTCAACACGTCTTACATCACTCTTATTCCGAAGGAGAACACTGACGAAGACACTTTTAAAGAGTTACAGACCTATCTCGCTTTTAAATTGTAGACTACAAGATTTTAACAAAGACTTTGACGAAATAAATTGAAACCAGTAATGGCATCTCTCATTCATGAAGACCAGCAATGTAGTGTACAACACCGGAATATCCAGCAACACACACACTTCATAAGGGACATCATCAACTACACACATCTGAAAAACTGTCAGTCCTCAATTCTCTCTTTAGATCAAGAAAAAGCATTCGACATAATATCTCACTCATACCTCCACAAAACTCTCTCACACTGCAACGTGGGAAATTATTTTCGGACATGGGTCAAAATTTTATATTTGAAACCGGAAAGTCGGATTCTATTAAACCATACCCTAACCAATTCTTTCAGGTTGACTATGTCAGTGAGACAGGGATGTCCCTTGTCCCCTTTACTGTACGTTGTCGCTCTAGAGCCACTTCTAGAAAAGATACGACAGGACGACAATGTCAGGGGTACGTTCATACCAGGGAAGGTTGAACATAAGCTGCGTGCTTATGCGGACGATACCATTTTCTTTCCGACCACTGAAAAATCTGTACGGATCATTTTGGAGACGTTCTCGTTTTTCGGCAAAGGGAGTGGGGCAAAATTAAACGTCCAAAAATCTACTATAATGGGCTTAGGCAAATGGAAAAATAAGGCGGATTTTCCATTTGACTTAACATCAAACAATCTTATAAAAGTGTACGGAATAGTCTTCCCATGTCAACCAAATCAGACACACAAAGACACTTGGCAAAATCTAGAGAAGAAAATAACAGATATGTTACAGAGATACAAATACAAAACAACTACCATATTTGGTAGAAGTACCATTGTTAATACATATATAATTCCAAAAATACTATATCTGTGCACAATCCTAGATCCCCCACGTCAAACTGTCACAAACATAAACAAAGAGATTAGACGCTTTGTGTTTGGCAGCACCATCTACAGTATCAAACATACTACACTCATGCAAGACAAAAAAGATGGAGGTATCGCCCTCCAAGACATAACAACCAAAATACAAGCACTTAGGATCAAACACGTAGGTGAAATCCTACAACACCCAGAAAAACACCCTTTAGCACACTATTACATTGGAATTAGGCTATCTTCTTTAAAACCTATTAGGAATACATCCTCACATTATTTTGGCACTCTCCCAACGTTCTACAAAACATGTATTTCAGCCATTAAAGGACATGAAAAATTACTACACAAGAAAACACATACAATCTACAGGCATTTAGTTGAATTACAAGCAACTCCGGTACATCTCAGAATTAAAAGAGGACATAGATATTTCATAAAAGATTATACCGAAATTTTCTCAAATATTCACAAAAAGCAGATTACTCCAAAAGCAAGGGAAATTACATATAGGCTTGTTTACAGCATGACCCTAACAACAGAGAGAACAGCAAAAATAACTAAACAAATACTACAGTGTCAGCTTTGTAGACGGAACGTCCAAGAATCAGAAGAGCACATCTATTACGATTGCAACACAATCATGCCAACAAGAAATCTCCTACAAAACATCCTAAACACTCATTTGAAACAAAGAACAGATGTTTACAAAGCAATCATGATAAATTCCATTCCTTACTCCACACAAGACACCCACACAAAGCTACTTGTTCTATTGGCAGAGTACAGAAATCTTATATGGACATTAAGAAACAAAGCACTATACAATTACAGAACAATCAACAAAGAAATTGTCCAACAACTTTATCAACAAAAAGTCGCAAACATTCTAATCTTAGCCCCACAAACGCAAATCTCGTAAAATATTTGGCTGAAGACAGCACATATTACAGTAGAAGCAAATAACTTGTTTTAAATAAAGGATACTACAACTGTAAATGTATTTATTGATGGTATTAATAATCTTACAATTATATTATTATTATTATTAATACTATTATTATTACTGCTACTATTATTATTAATTTTCCCATTATTAAATTTGAATGTGCAACATGAAATATATTGTGGATGGGTGTCTGTGCCGTTGGCAGTAACATATGTATGCGTCTGTGTGTGGATGCAGGTGTGTGTGCGTGTGTGGTGCATGAATTTGCACGCTCATGTGTACGAGTGTGTGTGTGCGCGCGCACGCGGGCGTGCGTGCGTGTAGCAGTCTTTAAACCAAGTCGGTATCTTAAGTATTAAAATGATGTTATATGGTAATGATATGTTTCAAAAGAAAAATTTGCACCACCATGTATAAACAAATTCGATGAGCCCTTTAAGTACCCAGTAAGCTAAGGTGGCTTTTAGTGGCCTGGTATTAAGTCCTTCCCATTGTATATAAAACCCAGACACTATCACAATTTTGGAGCAATTATCTCCCTGGGGACAGACCATGGACCCTAATTGCTAGTAGTAAATCCCTGATTCTTGTCCCCCAAACAAAAGATATCATGGATTAGAGCGTCACCCTGAAATTTGTCATCAGGCAACAACACCAACGACCTTCGCCTCGGGAGCTTAGTGACCCAGAAATTACAAGGAAGCCACATTTTAATGGAAATGATAGTTTAAAGTTTTTTGTCAAAGCGCGGGGCATTTAAATGTACTGCGGTCTCCAGAAAGCATGAGATTGTGTGTGCGTGTGTTATGTGTGTGTGCGTGAGAGAGAGAGAGAGAGAGAGAGAGAGAGAGAGAGAGAGAGAGAGAGAGAGAGAGAGAGAGAGAGAGAGAGAGAGGGAGGGAGGGAGAGATGGACAGGTGTTTCATGCATTCCGCTTGCGGAAGTGGAAGTGAAGTATATGCAAGGAATGCGTATCTACATGCACTATGCCACAAATGTCATATTATCATAACTGTATATATTTTTGTATATGTTTCATTCACAATGTCACACTTAACACCGACAAACGGCAACGCTCTGTAATATACACAAACAAAAGAAACACACACTACAACTTGTAAATACACATTGCTTTCTATGAAATAAAAGTTGAAAAAAGAAAAGAACGAAAATTCCTTTTTCCCACACAAAATTTCCCACACATACCTGCATAGGACACTAGAATTTTGTAACATAGGAGAATACTACAGGCAGTGGATACAGATCTTGTATAAAAATCCTGAGAGCAGAGTGTTGGTGAACCATTCACTGATAGCTAGCTTCAGGCTCACGAGATCTGTAAGACAGGGATGTCCTTTATCACCACTCCTGTATGTGCTCACCCTAGAACCTTTATTAGAGAAGATAAGGCAAGACACTAGTATTAAAGGAACCTTCCTGCATGGGATAGGAGAGCAGAAGCTCATCGCCTATGCAGATGACACTGCCTTCTTTCCCACCAGCAACACATCAATAAGAAACATACTCCACACCTTTACCCATTTTGGAAAAGGCAGTGGAGCCAAAATCAATGTACAGAAATCACAGATAATGAGACTGGGAAAGTGGAAACAAAAGGCTGATTTCCCTCCTGATCTGAAACACATAGACACCATGAAGCTGTATGGGATCAGATTTCCATGCGATCCCACAGAAACACACAGACAGACATGGCACGCACTGACCGAACAGATCACAGACATGTTACACAGGTATAGGTACAAGACATCCACAATATTTGGTAGAAGCACAATAGTCAACACATACATAATACCCAAAATAATATATTTAGCAACAGTACTGGACCCTCCCAAACAGACCGTCACAAACATAAACAAACAAATCAGACGCTTCATCTTCACCAACACAATACATAGCATTCAACACAAAACTCTCATACAAGACAGGAAACAAGGGGAATTGCACTACAGGACATCCAGACAAAAATACTGTCACTTAGGATTAGTTACATAGGTAAAATCATCAGACACCCAGAACAGAACAGACTAGCACTATACTACATAGGCCACAACATCAAACATCTCACACCTCTTAACATTGCAACTGCACACTACCTGGGAAGACTACCAACTTTCTATCAGACATGCATACAGGCAATAAAAGGACATGAACAGTTAATACAGCAAACAACACACACAATATACAAACAATTAGTTAGAGAACAAGCACCATCACTAAGACTTAGGATTAAAAGAGGACACAAATACTTCATGACTGACTTCACGTGCACCTTTTCAAACCTACACAACAAACACATAACACCAAAAGCTAGGGAGATCACATATAGACTGTTATACAGTATGACCCCCACAACACAGGTAGAAGCATACATATCCAATCAATGTCAATTATGTAGAAACAACACACAAGAGACAGAGGAACACATTTATTATACATGTCCAACAATTACTGCCACACGCGCATCACTCAAACACCTCATACAAACACACACAGGCAAACAAACCGACATATATAAAGCAATTTTTCTCAATACTATACCACAGACAGCTAAGGACATACATACAAAACTACTTGTAGCACTTTCTTACTACAGACAACTTATATGGACCTGCAGAAATTTTGCCAGATACAAACACCACACATATAACACACATTTAATTTTCTTTATGTACACACACAAGATATCACAACTATTTCCAGAGTAAATCATATGTACTCTTCCTTATTTTATTACAAATTTGGTATACATGAGGGCGAGAAAGAAAGTAGAAACTGTGAGTGAATGGTGAGTGAATGATTAAAAAAGATCACATATGGTCAAAAAACCAATGGAAAATCCCTTATGTAAAGAATAGTGGAAGCATAAATGCTTGTTTTATTTGCTTCAAAATGATGGTTTCAACCCTTATAGATAAGGGGAGAAAGAAAAAAAAAGGAGAAAAGAAAATCAACTCCTCCCATTCCAAATTACTATTAATGGAATGTTTGCTTTAAATGCACTTGTTGTGCTATACCACCACCACTACTAAGATTATCACTTTAGTAAATAAAATCACATATCTATATTATTATTATTATTATTATTATTATTATTATTATTTTTTTTTTTTATTTTTATTATTTTATTAATATTTATTTTTACTACTATTATTATCGTTATTATTATTACTATCCTTTATCTTACCCTTACTATCCTTAGTAACAGTAATGTTATAAGTATTAGTGATATCATCATTTTATTTTACAACTTCATCTCCCCTGGTGCCCCCTTTTGCTTATGGTTTGTTGCCTTTGCTACCACCCCCACTGATCGGTTCAAACATTTATCCTGCCTGTACCATCATTAAGAGTGGGCATGAGGCATTGGTGGAGTGGAACCGATTGATGAGAGTGTGGCAAAGTAAACAAAAATGTAAAGATTTCCCTTTCTCTTTGTCATCCCCTTTGAATCATGTGAGTGAGTGTTGAATGAATGAAAAATCACATAAGGTTACCAAACCAATGATACTGTAAAGAATTTTGTAAAAATAAATGCTTGGGGAAATGAGGGGGGGGGGGAGACTCCTTTTACTCCAACTATTATTTAAAACTGCAGTTTTTACGGTTGTATGTACCTGCTATGCTATGTTAACGAAAAAGAAAATCATCCTAGCAAATGGAATCACAATTTGTAAAAAGCTTATCATTTTCATAACTATTATTATCATTGCTGGTTTTTATATTGGCTGTTATTACCCTCAGTATGTCTCTTCTTGTCATCATTATTATTGTCATCATTAGTAATAAAACAAAAACCCTTTCCCATGTGCCCCCCTCCCCTCGCTCATATTTGTTGTTGCCTTTGCTGATATCCACACCGGTTTGGTTCAAAAAAGTTATCCTGCCTTTACCATCATTGCCCAGATAGTGGTGATTAAAGCATTGGTGGGTTGGAACAAATTGGTTAGAGGATGGCAAGGGAAACAAAAATGTAAAGATTGTAAACATTTAGTGCAAATACTGATGCTTGTTTACTTTTTACAAAAAGATAAAAAAAAAAAAAAAAAAAAAAAAAGAGGAAGGGAAAAAAAATGAATGAACCCTTACAAATAAGACAAACAAAAAAAATAAGCAAGGAGAAAAAGAAAACCAACTCCTTTTACTTCTACTATTATTGAACATTGCATGTTGCAAGTATATGTATATAAAAAAAAAAAAAAATAAGAAAGTAAGAAAAAAAGATAACCAACTCCTCTTTACACCTACTATATTATTGAACAGTGCAGGATGCAATTGTTATTGTATGTACCTGCCATATTTTAACACCATTTCTAAGAAAATCATTTTAGCAAATGGAACCACATGTTTGGAAAATGTGATCATTATCAAAACTAATTTTATCGTTGTGTTTTTTAGCATTGCTGTTATCACCCTTAGTAGTTTTATTCTTTGTCTTTATTATTATAAGATGTATTTCATGTAAACACCATTCCTAAGATAATCAATTTAACACATGGAATCACATGTTAAAACTATTATTATCATTGAGACTATCAGTACTATCACTATCACCCTTAGCAGTGTTATATTCCTTGTCATTATTATATTATTTATGTATTTGGTTGTTATTTGCATTATTATCATTGTAATCACTATTAAAATATATGGCTTTGTAAACGCGTATACTGTCACATCCCCCTTTCCCACCCTTTTGATACTGTGATTGTTGTCTCTGCTGCCACCCTCACCGGTTGGTTCTAAACAGTTTTTGCACCGCCATGTTTTATCATCACCGAGGGGTGGTGATGGTACTTGGTAGGAGTTTTGGAGCTGACAGGAGAGCGGGGCGGCAGGGGAAATAATAGCAGCCCACTACCATCACGCTGTTGATTTAAAATATTTCCTTACAACAATGTCAATGGAGGAATGTTTAAATGTATTAAATATTTGTAATTTTTGCGCATATGTCACCTACACTCCCACATGCAACGCTCTGTAAAAAACACAAACAATACACTTTGCAACGATTTTAACACTCAATAAAAGTTTAAAAAACAAAAAAAAATTCCTTTTTTTATAAGGCATATTCATATATTTTTTTTAAAAAGTATATCCTTTACAGGACTTAGCTGTCAACAGCAGCATCTTTCAGCTGTATGGTGATCTCTTGGCAAGATTACACTCAGTAGTTTGCCATTGCTTTCTGAGCGGCCGGCCCAGTATCCCGCAAGTCACGAGCGGGGGTCGAACCGCCTCAGCTCTCGCTCCTCTACGAGACTCTGCGTGATAAACGGGATTACAGAGAGAAAGTATTGTAACCCCACAGCCAGAGAGACCGGCATATTCATATATGCCATGAGAAAATCAAATGTTTGTCTTCACTTCTCATTTCAGTGTGTTATTTTGTTTGTTTGTCTATTTTTTAAGTTATGTCCCTTTATTTCACTTCATCGACTGTACGTCTTTTTCTTTATTGTTTGCTTTGAATTTACCGAAAAACGAGAATGTTTTTAAAAATGATCCGTACAGATTTTTCAGTTGTCGGAGAGAAAATGGTATCGTCCGCATAATCACACAGCTTTTGTTCACCCTTCCCTGGTATGAACGTACCCCTGACATTGTCGTCCTGTCGTATCTTTTCTAGAAGTGGCTCTAGAGCGACAACGAATGAATCACTGAAAAACGAGAAGTAGGTTGAGAGCTTTACCAAAGCACAACTACAAAAAACAATGAACGTTGCGGCCAAAGTCTTCGTCAGCACAGAACAAACAAACAAAAATCGATTAAACTAATAGTAATACACGATCAACACTACATGAATGTCTAAATATCAACTCATCTGTGTCCAAGCTTGAGACGGCTATCAATAGCCAGTGGGAAGGGCAGTAATGGGGCAGCGTGGTAGACGGTGGACGTGTAGACACTAATATTAAGCAAACAACACACACTGAATGGACTGTAAAAACCAACAAAAACTTAACAGACTATGAGGACGGAACGTGAAACATATAGTAGCAGTTCGTGGGAATGAAGCGTGGTTAACGAGAATAAGGTGAATAGAGCGACAACGTACAGTAATAATGGGGACAAGGGACATCCCTGTCTCACTGACCTAGTCAACCGAAAGATTTGGTGAGGGTATGATTTAACAGAACCCGACTTTCTGGTTTTAAATATAAAATTTGGATCCATGTCTGAAAATAACTTCCCACGTGACAGTGTGAGAGAGTTATGTGGAGGTATGAGTGTTTTCTTGATATTCAAGAAATTCGAGTCCTTTCTGAGCACTCTCTGTTACTACAATGTCCAACAATTGTTGTAGATCTGCTGCATTATCCGCTAACCAAACAAACAAACAAAAATACACAATATAATAACAAGTGAAGACAAACATTTGATTTTCTCATGGCATATATGAATCATCATCATCAAGTGCCGTGCCGGCTGGCGTAGGCGTTCATGGCTCTCCATAGATCTCGGTCTTTGGTTTTCTGGATCAACTCTGCTGCTGATATTCCTCCATGCCACCGTCTCAATCCATCCAGCATCACTTCTCTTGGTCTACCTCTGCCTCTCTTCCCCTCGATCTTTCCAGTTGTTACGATGTTCTCCAATGCCTCTCTTCTCATCACATGACCGAGGAAAGCTGTTTGTCTCTGTCTTATTGTTGTATATAATGTTCTAGTTTCATTAGCCTGTTTCAGGCAGTCGTCGTTAGTTACTCTGGCAGTCCAAGGAATTCGCAACATTCGTCTCAGGAACCACATCTCTGTTGCTTCTAATTTCTTCTTAATTTGTTCATTTACATTCCAAGATTCACTGCCATACAGCAAAACTGGTTCTACATAGCATTTCAGCACTCTCTTTCTTACATTCAGTGACAGTGACTTATTGCATAAGATACTCTTCATTTTATGAAATGCGGCTTTTGCCTGCCCTATTCTGCTCCTAATCTCTGTTGTACATCTTCCATCTGATGTTATAAATGCCCCTAGGTATCTAAAATTATCAACTTGGTTAAGGATTTTCCCTTCTATTTCTATGTCACATTTTGGTGTCACCATTTTCTTTGATATTACCATTGTTACTGTTTTCTTGATATTCAAGTTGAGTCCTTTCCTTGCACTCTCTGTTACTACAACGTCTAATAATTGTTGTAGGTCTGTTGAATTATCCGCCACCAATACTGTGTCATCTGCATAGCGTATATTATTTATATTATAACCTCCAACTAGTATTCCTGGCATCTCTTTGATCTCTCTCATTATTACTTCGCTATACAGGGAGAAAAGATCTGGTGACAAGACACACCCTTGTCGTACTCCTAGCTTTATCTGTTCGTAACTACCCTCTTTATTTCCCATTTTAATTGCTGCTACTTGGTTCCAGTAAATATTCTTTATTATTCTTAAATCTTTTCCATCAGTGTTGATATCTTCCAACATTTTAATCAGTTCATCATGTTTTACTTTATCAAATGCCTTAGTATAATCTATGAAGCACAAATATATGTCCCTCTGTTTCTCTATTGACCTTTCTATTAGTGTCCGCAATGTATAAATTGCATTGTTTGTGCCCTTTCCTTCCACAAATCCATACTGTTCTTCACTAATTTCCATTTTTATTTTCTTTTTGGTTCTTCTCATTATGATTCTGAGTAGAAGCTTAGTGATATGGTTTATAAGGTTAATTGTACGAAAATCTTCACAATCAATTGCTCCTGGTCTTTTTGGTATAGCTATAAATACAGATTTCAGCATATCACTGGGTAAATATCCACTGCTGTAAATATCATTCAACATTTTGGTTAATATATCTACTCCAAATTCTCCCAAAACTTCTAATTCTTCTATTGTGATTTCATCTGGCCCAGCTGTTTTTCCTTTCTTCATACGTTTCATAGCGTCAGCGACTTCTTCTTTCAGAATAGGTGGACCTTCTAAGTTACTATATATATATGAATATGCCTTACAAATAAAGGAATTTTCGTTCAGAAAGAAGTGCGTTAGCACTTGCAAACTACTGAGTGTGATAAAATCTAACACAAAACACGAAGGACAAATATTAAGGAGACAACTTCTTTAAGTATTATTTATGCAGTAAAGTTACTTGTAAGCCTTCTTTTTTGAAAAGATAAAATCTGCTAACATCTACAAAATTTTAAAATATAAAGAATTTTACTTTAAAAATATATAGGAAGATATAAGCGTTTTATAAATTACTAAAGAATAATTGTTATATGTTACTTTAATAATTTTATTTTGTGTTATTGCCCTTAGCTAGTTTCCAGAATTATTTCCCTTATCTGCTATATGTTTACCATTTCTGCTCCGAATTAACATGTTGGTCCTAACCAACTAAGGGACATTTTTTTTTTTTTAAATTGCATATCCTTTTACAGGACGTTGCAGTCAACACCAGAATTTTACAGTCGTTGTTGATGTTTTGGCAAGTTTACGTTCAGTAGTTTGCCATTGATTTCTGAAGAAGGGAAATAGAGACATAAATTAAAGAAGGATCTAACAAAAACAGTGAAGAGAAGTACAGAAAGATATTAGGACACTGGGCATTGAATGTGTTCTCTTAGCACACATATATATATATATGCCGTTTTTATATGTTATTCTGACTCGGGCTCCGGAGGTTCGATTCCGAGTCGCGCCCTTCGGTTCAAGAGTGAATTTTTTCTCAGGAGGGCCGTCGCTGGAGATACGGAGTTCATGCTTTGTTCGACGCTTTCTGCACTGCGGAAAGGATTGAGGCATATGGGATAAAATCCCGGTTCAATAAAGTCGACCCTGTCGACTTTTTAAGCCCGTGTGAATTGTTGCGCATGTAAAAAAAAAATCAATTGGCAGTTGGAAATAGAAAAAGTGTAGCCTAACGGCGCTGCCCGGGCAAATTATCTAGTTAAAAATTTACACATAGTATTTCAGGATCCTCGCCGGTACTACGGAGTTCGTGCACTGAGCTGAAATTCTGCGGACTCGGGTTTGAGTTAGGAGTAGGAAGGAGCACTTTTGAGTTACACGAGTGTGCCCTAACGTTGATCCATCGACTACACTAAACTAGACACATAACTTTAAAAAATAAAAATAAATAGGTAAACAACAAACAAAAATACACGCTGTAATGAGAAGTAAAGACAAAAATGTGATGATCTCTCGGCATATACGAATATGCCTTATAAAAAAAGAATTTACGTTAAGAACGTGTCTTAACATGTCTTTGGGATTATTACTAAACTGTTAACACAAAACACTCGCGACATTTATTAAGAGAAAAACTGCTTTAAAATTTATTCACGCAATATAGTTATTTGTAAAACTGTTTTTTGAAAACATTACATCTGCTATTATATGACTTTAGGTAATGAATAATTGTTTAGTTAAAAGTAAATGATGAAAGACATAACCAATTTTAAATTGTTCAGTTAATATATTGTTAAACATTAGTACAGAAATTTTAATTTGTATTATTGCCCTTGAATAATTTCTAAACTTATTTCCCTTTATCTGGTCTATTTTTACAAATGTTGCCGTTGTTTATACTTCACCTGGACACCGCAAGATACAAGAGGAACATTAATGCGATGAGATGAGATGAGCTGCTTTGAATTAACACGTTGGCATATAACAATTGGGGAGCGTGTTGGTGAAGTGGCTAGCATTATTATTTTTTTGTCTTCAGTATTCACATTGACAACAAGAAAACATTGTTTTAAATAGAGCAAACGAAATAATTTATTTCGTTTTTCGAATTAAAAAAAAAATTTTTTTAGTTTATTTAATAAATGAAGACCTACAATCGGTGAAGGGAAATAGAGACATAAATTAAAGAAGGGCCTAACAAAAACAGTGAAGAGAAGTACAGACAGATATTGGGACACTGAACATTGAATGTGTTCTCTTAGCATATATCAATGTGCCGTTTTAAAATTTTATTTGTTTTTCCCCATATTATCATCAGCATAACTGTTTATTCTGCCAATATTCTCATTTAAAAAGAAAAAAACATCTTCTCGGAATTAATGTGCCAGTTTCATTCCACGGTCACACACAGCCCCAATAAAAATAATGCTGTAACCATAGCTTACTTTTAAAATCCTCCAGTTTATGTGTCAAAAGGGTGACAGCCATAGACCTCATACTTGGCCACACTAGACGGCTTTAATTCACACGTGTCTGTGCCGTGTGTGGGTGTGTGTGTGTGTGTGTGTGTGGGTGGGTGTGTGTGTGTGTGGGTGGGTGGGTGGGTGCGTGTGTGTGTGTGTGTGTGGTACAGTAAACTGTCAATATCATTGAAAAAATAAAAGACTGTCACTTTATGTCACTGATGTATAAAGTCACATGTTTTCATTGAGTGCTATTGAAAACTATTGAATATTATTATTATGCAAACGAAAATAATTTAATGGAAAAATAAAAGTTATGAAACGAAACATATTTGTTTTGTTGGTTTATTCAGTGGTATGCTTGACATGTAATTCTTTTTTCCTGGTTTTTTTTCTTTCTGGTTTATTCATGTTGTCGTCTTTCACGTTTCTTCATGTTGACTGTAGTTGTGGAATATACTATGGAAAAAGAACAAATGATCTGCCACAGGCAGCACAGAAACACCACGTAGAAACAAACCAAGATAACCCATATTTTCTTTTTCCTTTATGTTTTCAAAATCTTTACACATTTTGTTTATTCACATAATTGTCTGGGTCTCCTGCGGGTTTTCATCTGACCTTGGTAGACACACATCTGACTGTCGGATACACATCTGGGGTTGGTCACACAGCTGAGTTATATCAAACATCTGGGGTTGATCACACATCTGCTTGGGTAGAGTCTTTTGACTTGGGTATCTTCGTTTAGTGCCCTGTCTGACTTGAACTTCCTTTCTTCGGTTAGTGTCTTGATTACTGACTTGAATAGGCGGTTGGGTGAGTCTATAAAAGTCTTTTAGGATCTCGCGATGCATAGCTATCAGCTGTTCATATTCTTGACGAGTAAATGTCATTCCCAATGGGGTAGGAAACCTGTTCTCGGATTCACCGAGAATCGACGGATGTGTAACTTGGTCATTCCTCTGTATGATGAGACAAATACGGCCTTGACGTCATCTCCTTCTGGTCTAACAATGTCACCATTACAAGTCAGGTAGATCCAGTTAGCTGTGTTGCGTTCTGTAGTCATCTTCAGAATGAGCTAATGGTACCCGTGTCTGGTTTATATAATAGTGTGTAAACTGGTTATAACATCTCATCTGCATTACGTATGGCATGACTAGTCGACGTACTAGCCGATCGTTGACCCATTGTTTGTTTGAGAAGGGCTGGAGAATGCGGGTCATGCTTGCCCCACGACTTTTCATCAGGATGAAATAGATAGCGTAAAGGCCACAGACGCTGCTTAACACATCTTGTTAGACACGGGTATTATACATGAGTGGTGTGTCTGAATGATGGTCAATAAAATTATACGGTCACTGTGTAAGGGAGGCAGACCAAATGAATCAAAGTACTCGCATTTGCCTGACCCGTCATAGTACATGGCGACCCAATGGGAACCTGGTTTATAGCTAGGGTCAGTGTTTACAATAAACGCCGCTGGTCTGCTCCTATCTAGATGTCGGGGTAGCTGATCTCGAGAGCACACTCTGACCTGTAGTCGATGAGCATACGTATCAGCTAGTAGTATTCTGGTAATCTGCTGCGTGTTCATTATGAAGCGTAATCTGTTAGCACTTGTCTGGTCTTTAAGACTTCAATTATCCCGTCGTGCTCGACGTAGACGATGACTTGTAATGGCTCTGGGGTGGATGTGTTGAACTTAAATTCCAGTGTTAAAGATCCCGTCTTCGGCATCTCAAACTTGTCTCCGTCCAGTAAACTGGGACTCAGATCAAAGGCGTACAGCGTATAGCCATACTTGAATTGATTATAGTCAATTGAGTTGCCGGCGTCTTTGCCCACTAGACCCATGGCTAGGTTAGTACCAAAATACGCTCGTACGTATTGGTTGCGCTCAAAGTCCATGGTCAGTGGCTTGCTGGTGGCAGCTCGACCGTCGACGGTTACGTTCAGTTACGTCAAACCAAAATGTTTGAAAAGTATACGGGTTATAGCTGTAGGAACCGTTAAAAGCTGCTGATGTAACAAGTCCAATCACACCGCGAGTGGGTGTTTGACTCATAAACAGATTGTCTTGTGTGTGAGATAGCATACCCTGAGGGATAGCTAATGTTTTTAGCACCACACGCTTGAACGGGAATTTCGCGTTGGCCCTCATCAAGGCTTTCTCGTGGGCGAGCACGATGGCCGGATTCAGTCTGGCTTTACGAACCACCAGCGTGGCATGCGTTATAATAGATGAATAACCAAGCGCCCCGTCAGGGGCCAAGAGGTTAAAGGTGGCCTTGGACGGAGTCAGCTTAATTTTCACATCCACACCGTTTATCATGTAGCGGTCTTGCACAAAAATGTCGGCGTGTAGTCGACCCATCATATCTATTTATTGACTTTCACTGGCTAGTTGACGTCGTGTTCTTAGTCCTTTGTTGTTTTCGCCTTGCGTGTCATCGAGGAATTTAGCCGTGTCATAGTAATAGAGGGCGGCTGAGAGATGACACTTTTTGGCTTCTTCCCCAGATTCAACGTCGCTTCCAAGTAGGCTCTATACGGATACGTATTTTCACTAGGGGTGATTAGCGTGTCGTTGAGTGAGACGTCCATTTGAGAAAATAAACTGTGCAGGTAATAGTTGACAGGAGCGACATCGGCCGTGGGTGGTAGTTTGTCACCGTTGGGTAGTGTGACTTTAGCTCTGACGTGTAAGAAAGTGTTAAACAGATCCAGATACTCTTCACTGGCACCAGAGATGGCAAATTCTATAGGTGCGCCGGGGGCTAGCGATGCTAAAGGGTGTATCTCCAGAAACTGTCCCTCTTCCACGGCGGTCTGCGTGGGTGGTACACTAAATAGATCCAGACCAGAATGAAGACACTCGCAGGAATGAGGGTGAATCAGAGCCATTATGCAAAGATATCCGAGTGGTGCTGCTTCTTCTTATGAGCTCGACGATGTGCGTGGATCAGTTTTATACGTTTACTGGGCTCACCAGGTGATGCTGCACGTCTCTTTCTTCTGATACCGCTACCTGATTGGCTAACGTGGTTGACAGCTCCTTGCAGTATACGCTGACCGGCTTGCTTGGAATGCTCTTTGAAGGAATCCCCAACATTCCTACCAGCCAAAGCATCTTAGGCCACTCGCAGACCCGTACCCGAGACCTTCTCTGAGTAGGGCCTTACCACCGGTCTTTAGCCAGGGTAGAATCGTGCGACCGAGTCCACTGAAGAAACTGCCGATACAGCGACCTCTCTGACTCCGACCACCCACAAAGACCGGCATGCCATGTCTAGCTTGATTACAGTAAAAGTCTTCGTACAGTCTGGGATTTCGACGTAGCGCCACGTATTTCATTATTCTAGGTCTGATCTCCTCCGAATTCGAAAATGTAACGTCAGCACTGAATTCCCGGAAATGAATGAGACGTTTGAGCCCGTATCGGTGGTTAAAAGGATTTCCACCGCGTCGAAGGAGTACCGACTCAGCGGCACGTAATGAGGTTTGTCGTAGGCGCGATACACCGAAGCCGACAGTTGATTCATGATAGGAACCGTCCTCAGTAATGGCACTATAACGTCTCCGACTGGTCTAGTCGCTATGAGATCGCAGTAGACGTAGATATTTTGAAGGTCATTATTTAGGTCTATCGCCACTTGGCCTTCCATCAATGGGTTGACGTGCGATATCTTCGAGGAGTGAAGCCCTAATATATCTTTCATCTTTTCGCTAAACATAGCCACGGCCCCCGCTTAGAATATTTTCACGATGACTTTCTTTGAGGTATTGTCGAAATAGAATCTGATTCGCGGCTGGTCGTCCACCTCCGACTCTTTCATTATTCGATTCAGCTCAGCTATAAACGCGTCTGGTGAGCTGTATAGCCCTGGGGGACACAGTTTTCTGGAATCTCCTCTGCTGGGTGAGTTGTATCTTATCCACACTTCATTCTCTAGCACATTGCAGTAGTAGTTGGGAAATTGAATTTCGGCCAGACCCACTTCGAAATGCTGAGTCACCTCAATAGTCTGCGGTAACGTGACGAAATAGTGACCTGGAGTGTTCTTGTGAAACATGTTCGGCGAAGCATTGCTCGGTAATGTCACGTAGAAACTCATATTTTAGGGTTTGGTAGCATGTAACCCAGACAACTGCTTAGCAAAGCGATCCACAACTTGCCCTCGGCTGCGTCGACGCTGTCTCGAGACAGATTGAATAGTGATACGCCAATGACGGTGTATATAACGACCAGTTGACAGAAGAAGACAATCTCTAGTCGCGGCACTCGCCGACCAAACATGCACCAGACCGAGTTTCTTTCTCCTTCTGTGGTATTTTGTGATTTAGTTCCTCGTTGGTTTCTTCCATTAGTATCTGGTTAGGTCTGAGACCCAACTGTTGAATGACTTGGGATACCCGAACCACTTGACTAAGTACTCTTTACCACCACGCCTGGATCGTTCTTGTAAGACTGATTCGACGCGATACACTTGCTTGTCTCCGACGAGTTGTATTTCTTCTCGGTAGAATGAGCCTTGAAGTTCTTCCCCTGAATCGTCTTTTAGCACATACGTCACCGGACTGGTCTGGTTTATACGACTGACGGTAAACAGTTCTTCTGTCCACGAGGGCGTATACCCCTTTTTAAAAGGGTGTTTGGGCTGAGCCAGTCGGACTCGATCGCCGGCTGTAAAATACACTTTTCTGTCGAAAGTCTTCTGATACAGGTTATTCCACACCTCGTTTTGATTCGTATAGTTGACTTGCACTGGCGCCATGCGAATACTTCTGTGATACGATCCGTTGTAGTTTCGGATCAGTTTATCTATCACGTCGACGTAGCGAAGATGATTGGTCTTGGTGAAATAGCGCCACATTTTTATCTTTCAGGGTTCGATTGAATCTTTCCACTATCGCGGCTTTCACATCTCGATCTTTCAGAAATTTTAAAAAAGTCCGATTGACAAATTCCGATCCTTTATCAGTCTGAAAATTTATCGGTTGTCTATCAGCAAAAATTTTACTCACGGCGTCCACTAGCTCTTTCCCCGTTTTCTTCTTGACCGGGATGGCCCAAGCATACTTACTAAACACATCGAGACGGGTCACTAGATACGACATCCCATCATTGTATCTTTGTAATTTTCTCATATCTATCAAATCGGCTTGAAACTGTTGATTTACACCAACGGTTATGGTCTGACGTCTCTGGAAACAACGACGGATCGGTTTATGTAATGTATACGTATCCTGATGTCGTAGCCAAGTCTCTATATTCTTCAATGTAGTATTCCGTTTTAAAGCTGCGGCTCCGCCGTAGGCTCCGGGATTCTGAGGATCGTGGTAATATTTCCTTAATTGCGAGGCCATTTTTCCCACTTGGGTGTAGGTATCTTACTCTTCTTTTTGCATCGCCTGAGCCTGTAAGGTGGCGTTGTCTCGACTGTTTGTTCGACTACTTGACTTTTAGCCGGTGTTGGATGACTAGGTGTTGGTTGACTTTTAGCCAGCGTCGGTTGAAGAGGTGTCTCGGCTATTGAAGCCAGTAAAGTGCTGACTTCTGGTTTTTGTTCCTTGATATCCACTATCCTCAATGGCTTATGTCTGTACTGTTCAAGTCGATTCAGATATCGCTGCAAAGTCTGTTGATACATGCGGGCTTTTTCCGGAGGTGTTAGATCTTCGTTATCCAGGACTTGTTGCATTTGATGATCCAAGTCGCGCAAGTTATCTGTTAATGTGTTGGGTGGTATGTAGGGTTTTTCCAGCATCCGGGGATCTATCAAGATCATTTTCTTCATTATAAGCCCACGATGCCTTTCAACACGTTTAGAATAGGACCTAATAAAGCGCCTATGAAACCACCTTGTTGCAAGATTTGTTTCCTCCTCTTGATAGATAGCTTCTTACGTGTGAGCGCTCTCAGACTGTTCTTGTGCTGCCGCGATCGTCTCTTCTGAACCTATGTCAGTGGAACATTACCTTTTAATACATTGTGACAGTACTCGCAAATTGATTGGACGAGGTCTGGGGAAGCCGATTTAATTACGGCTTTCGCGTCAGCTGGCTTCGCCTCGCCTATGAACCGCAGCATGGCCCGGTGACGTTTTATTCAGTGGGACATTTTATTTAGGCACGTAGACGACTTGGCGTTGATCTGGAAAAATATGACTTCGTAAGCGTAGCTGATCCGGTGTTTCCTGTCGAAGGTCAAAATGCAAATAACCATGTGGGGCCGCTGTCGCGTCCTTAAAACTCTCTTGGACATATGACACTCGGTCTGGATATATCTGTTTGGCCAGGTTGGTAATCTGAGACCCGTCACGTGGGTTCTTAAATACCACTAGGTAATACGAATTCAAGCTGATGGTTCTTTGCTCTTTATTCTTCCCAAAGAGATTCTGGATTATATACACGACGCTGAGGTTGCGATGATGACTACCATTCGTAAAAAGCTTAGTCACCCTATCATCTGTCTCGGACATTATGTCATCTATTACCACTAGACGACGTCTATCGCCTGTCTACTGTTCCATATCCGGTAGGCCTTCATTAAATTGACTACCTTTTATAGTCTCATACATAGATTGCCATTCCATATAATCTCCTCTGGATCGGATTGACCATGTCTGATAGATGAGCCAGAAACTTTTGCACAAAGACGGATTTTCCACACCCCGTTGGTGCCGCAATCAAAGCCGTAAAAGGATGTTTTCATCTCGGATCCATGACTAATAATAATCATTTATACACCTTCATAAGTATTTTATGAGACTCGAACCCGCACCGCCGCCGCCGCCGAATACCCGCCCCGTACCGACAGTGACGTCAGGAAGTAGACATCACGACAACCAGACCCAAGAAAATAACCGCCAATTGTTTGAAAATGAGATCCGTTTTTCAGGGGGTCCGGTAGGAGGCGGTATAACATTCATATAAGGAAATACGACTTCCGGACCCCCGCAACGGACCCCATTTAGGGTGCCATTAGGACGTCCCTTACTACTCAGGCAAGAGTACAGGAAAATGGGGAACTGTCTGAGCCCTTTCCTGTCACCAATGGAGTGAAGCAAGGATGTGTCCTGGCACCAACACTGTTCACCGTCATGTTTTCAGCCATGTTGATGAATGCCTTCGAGAACGAAGACATTGGAATAGATATCAACTACCGTATGGATGGAAAGTTATTCAATCTCAGAAGGCTGAAAGCTAAACACCAAAACAACGACACCGTCAGAGAGCTCCTGTTTTCTGATGATTGCGCTCTATACGCCAACTCAGAGGCGGACATGCAACATAATGTTACAGCTTTCTCACATGCCTGTGCCAACTTTGGGCTCAATATCAACTTAGAGAAGACTGTAGTTATGTACCAGCCAGCTCCAGGGAATAATCACACTGTGCTGAATATCAAAGTTAATGGTCATAGACTAAGTGTTGAGGACAAATTTACCTATCTTGGCAGCACTGTGTCACAAGCTGCCACAATTAATGACGAAGTGAATGCAAGAATCTCCAATGCCAGTGTGGCCTTTGGCAGACTGTACAAGAATGTATGGGACAGAAATGGAATAAGCCTGCAAACAAAGCTAAAAGTCTACAAAGCAGTTGTATTATCCACACTGCTATATGCTTGTGAAACCTGGACTGTTTATCAGCGACACGGTAGGAAATTAAACCACTTCCACATAGTCTGCCTAAGGAAGCTACTGTGCTAAGATTAAATGGCAAGACAAGATCCCAGACACTGAAGTCCTAGAAAGAGCGTCCATGCCCAGTATCCACACTCTACTGATGAAGAATCAGATTTGCTGGGCTGGTCACTTGACTCGCATGCCAGATCACAGGCTCCCTAAACGATTTTTTTACAGCGAACTGCGTTGTGGTAAACACTCCCAAGGCGGCCAGAGGAAACGCTTTAAAGACACTCTGAAAATCTCTCTGAATGCTTTTGGAATTCATCATGACACCTGGGAGACTGCAGCCAGAGACCGAAATTCGTGGCGTGCATCATTACACAAAGGTGCAGTCATGTGGAGGCAACCAGGACTACAAGAGCTGTAAAGAAAAGGCAGGACAGAAAGACCACTGCAGGAAATCCTCCTCCAGAAACGTCAAGCATTCTTTGTCCACGTTGTCAAAGAACATTTCGAGCCAAAATAGGCTTTATCAGCCATCTTAGAACCCACGGCTCCATACTTTCAACCCCACTGGATGAAATGAATGGTCATCATCATTCTTGATGGACAAACAACATGTGCCCACGTGTTAATCCAGAGCATCATTGTAAAAAAAAAAAAAAAAATAACAAAAACTGATGAAAGGAAATAATCCTGGAAATTCTATAAGGGCTGGGGGGGTGGAGGAGCGGCTGGCCGAGTGGCTAGAACGCTGGACTCTCCTTCGGGAGACCCGGATTCGATCTCTCGGTAAGGTGTGGGATATTTTTCTGTCGGGGGCAAAAAGAAAATCCCAACCTGCACAGTCCGCGGCGACTGCACTAGCCAGGCGGCCTTAATTCCTCAGGCTCAAAGACCCCGCTGCCATACACCGCAAGGTACTATATTGGCAGCAAATGACAGCAGTTTTATTCTATAAGGGCAATAATTTTTTTTTTCGCGTTTCCATCCTGTTTCAGGATATTGCGGTCAACATCGGCATCTTTCAGCTGTATGTTGATTCCTAGGCTAGATTACGATCATCAGCACGCCACGACTATCTGAGCGACCGGCTCCAAGTCACTGGCGCGACTCGAACCGCTTCCAATTCTCGTGCGCTCACGTCAACCACGAGAGTATTCGGGGTTACGGAGAAAGCTGCTAATACCTCGGCCAGGGAGACCGGCAAAGGGCAATAACAGAAATTAAAATTATTATAGTAATATATAAAAATATTATTTTAGTACTTAAGAAAAGGCTTATATCATTCTTGTTATTCTATTAGCTATGAATTTCCTTTCTTGCAGTTTTGCCTACAATAACTTTACATCATAACTAATACTTAAAGCAGTTTTCTTCTTAATAAATGTCACTGGTGTTTCGTTTTAAATGGTTAGTAGTAAAAGTGCTAACGCACTTCTTTCTGAACCAAAATTCCTTTGATATATTCCAGATATGTTACAGAGGTATAAGTACAAAATAACCACCATATTTGGTAGAAGTACTATTGTGAACACATACATTATTCCAAAAATATTATATTCCAAACAAGATACCCACACAAAGCTACTTGTTCTATTGGCAGTGTAAGTAGTTATATAATATGGGGAGTCAGGCCACATACTTTTTTTTTAAAAATATTTTTTTTTTCTCTTAACCTCAGTACCCTTCGGTTATTGAAAATAAATATATTTTTTAAAAATATATTGCCTGAATTCCCATATTATATAACTACTATAACATTATATTGTTATCAATAATCAACATATATAAAAATTATCCTTATTTAAAATGAGTAAATCATGCAATATTTGTTTTATCAATAAACCTCTTCATTTCTTTGCTAGAGAAAAAACAGAGGAAGATGTAAAGAATGTGATAAAATCAGAAAACAAAATCACTACCAAGAAAATAAAGAAAAATATAAAGAAGCATATGATGAATTTTTAAAAAGAAATCCCGATTATCAGAAAAAATATTATGAAGGAAAAAAATAAATTAAAAAAGTTCTCTTAAAAAATGACAAGTAAAAAAGTAGTAAAAAATATATTATTGATAATATTCAAGATAATGATATATACAAATATTTTAATCGTATTTTTAATATTGTAAGAGATAAAGTTGAAGAATCTGATAAACCTATTAAATTAAATTTTTTGATAACATTAAAATTTAACACCCCGTCAGTTTATAAAACAGAATACTACAAAGAGCCGTACAATATAAGATCAATGGATGAGTTTCATGACGTTTATGATTATGTTACAAACAATTTTAAAGAATGGGTATGTGATATTGAACATGGGGGAAGTGACTATGTATTTAATCAAATAATTAAAACAAAAATATTAATTTATTAAATTTAAAAAATATTTAAAAAAAATAATAAAATTACTAATATAATAATATGAAATAATAATAATAGGGAAACTCCACCAAACACAATCGGAAATTTCCTGAAATGATTTTGTTTACCCGTTGCTATGCGTAACTAAGGAGTGGTCTTTAAGGACCACTGTTAATGATATTTTATATCAACAACCATTATAAAAGGAACTCTAAGTTTATAACCCATAATAACGTTTCGTATTTATGGATTGGTTTATTCCTTGTTTCAAGCAGTATATCTCAAAATTTTTCAATAAAAAATGGAAATAGAAAATCTTGATGGTGATGATAATTCTATAAAAAGAAATAATCATTTTCTTTTTCCAGGTGATATTAGAGGTTTAATTATTGGAGATTTCGGTTGTGGAAAAACTAGACTGCTTATGAATATGATCTTAAAAGATTGGTTAGATTTTGACAAGTTATACGTTTTTGGAAAATGTCTTCATCAACCTGCATATAAACTTATGAAAAAAGGTTTTGATGAAAAGCTGCCTAAAGATATAATATTTAATCTTATGCATCAATGTAAAAGAAATTAATAAACATAATATAAGTTCGCATAGATTAATAGAAGAATGTAAAAAACAAATACTGTGTAAAAATCCTGTAATTTGTCAATATTTTGAAAATTCAGATGATGTTCCAGATCCTAATGATCTTAAAACAACAGATAAAAATCTAATAATTTTTGATGATCTTGTTAAAGATAAAAAGCAAGACAAGTGTGAAGATTATTATGTGCGGGGAAGACATAACAATATAAATTGTTTTTATTTAACACAAAATTATATTGAAGTACCGAAACATTTTATAAGACAAAATACTAACTTCCTTTGTGTTTTTAAACAAGATGATAGAAATGTAATAAACCTATATCGGGATCATGCTAGCAGAGATATGTCACTTGAGGAATTCAAAGAATTTTGTGATAAATGTTGGCAAGAACCATATGACTTTCTTGTTATTGATAAAACTAGTAAAATCTATGATGGAAAATATAGATATAAATTAGATAATTTTTATTATCCTAAAAAATTAAACTATAATATAGATATAAATTAGATAATTTTTATTTTCCCTCTTAAAATGGATGTTGAACAAAGTTCAAACGTTATCACTATTTTAAAAGAAATCGCCAAAAACACAAGACCCAAATTCTCTATGCAGTTTATTGTCTCCGGTAATAAAACAGTATTTAATACTTCATTCAATCCTCCACTACAACTAGATAACGATAAACATTATGAAATTGCTCTAGTGAACTTAGAAACTTATTATTCCTTTCCGAATATTACCAAAGAAAATAATATTTTTGAATATTCTAATGATATTGGAAAAACATGGAAATCAATAATTATACCAGAAGGCGCTTATGAAATCAAACAGTTAAATAAAAAAAATACAAAGCATGATAGGTGGAGATTTTATAACATTAGAACCAAATAACCAAACTCTGAAATCCATCATGACAATTAAATCAAATTATAGAGTCAGATTTAGTAAAGAGAAGAACTCATTGGTTGATCTATTAGGATTTGAAAATAAAAGATATGATACGGGAATTCATGAATCAGAACATATTGTTAATATTCTCAGTATCAATAGCATTTTAATTCATTTAAGCATTATAAATGGAAGTTATATTAATGGTTCACTAATTCCAATTATCTATTCTTTTTTCCCAAATGTATCTCCAGGAAGAAAAATTGTCGAAACACCCCATAATCTTGTTTTTTTCCCTGTAACAATGAAATCTATAAACACTATGAAAATAACAATTACCGATCAAAATAACCAGATTTTAAATTTAAGAGGTGAAACTGTCACTATAAGATTTCATTTAAGAGAAATATAATATTTAATCTTTAAAAATGGCTTATCAAGAAGTAAAATTAAATATTACTGACAATCAAAAAGATAAAATACAACAAGCTCTGAAACATAAAACACCGGTTACTATTAGAATTACAGAAATAGGTAATGATGTGTTAGCATTAACAAAAAGACAAATAAATAAATTAGATAAAGCATTGTCTCAAAATAAAGGTGCTGATATTACTTTAAGTAAAAAACAAATTAAATATAACATGAAAATACAAGGAGGTTTTCTTCCTGCACTGGCTGCTATGGTATTACCGTTATTAAGAACTGCTGTTCCTGCTATAGCAAAATCTTTAGGAATTGGTGCTCTTACAGGTTTAGCTTCCAGTGGAGTTCAAAAACTGATGGGAAATGGTTTATATTTAAAAGGAGGAGGTTGTGTTTGTCAAATTGAATCTGATGGAAACAAATATTATGTATCACCAATTCAAGGCAATGAATTAGAATCATACGGAAATGGTTTATATTTAGCAAGAGAAGGAAATATTTATGATGGTAGTGGATTTCTAGGTGACTTGGTTAAAAATATACCATTTCTTAATGTTTTATTTTAATCTTATAAAAATGGAGAAAAGAATTTATCCACCAATACCTACTGCACCACCAGAAAACACAATAGAAGCTAACAGTTATAGAATACAAAAAATATTAGATATACAAAACAGTTTTGAAAAAAATAAAGAAGACAGAAGAAAGACATTAAAAAAATATACAAAAGTATTATCTGCTACAAATGCCACTGATACAATTTTAACCACTGCTTCAATAGGTCTTGGTGTTACAGGAGTTACATTATTAACAACAATTGTTGCGGCACCAATAGTTTTAGGAATGGAAATTGCTGCATTAGGGTTAGGAACAGGAAGTATTATAATAAAATATATTAATAAAAAATTACAACAGAAATCTGATAAACATAGACAGATTTTAATTTTATCAGAATCAAAACTTAATACAATTCATAATCATATTTCTAAATCACTTGAAGATGGAAGAATATCTGAAGAAGAATTTAAATTAATTTTAGAAGAAGAAACTAAATTTAGAGATATGAAAGAAGCAATAAAACACCATGATCGCATAACTACCGCGAAAAATCTTGAGAATCATACAAATGAAATACAGGATTTAATAAATAAATTAAAAACTTTTTTAGAAGAATCAAAAAAATCGAATTAAGTATAAAAATAAAAATTAAAATTAATATTTAAAAATGTCCTTATTAAATATTACAGATCGTGTAAAAAGAGATCAACTTGTCAACGAGTATTTAAAAACAAGAAGAAATATTCTGTTAAATAATTTGAGTGAAAGAATAGGTGATATTAAATGAAAAGAGATATGAGTAAAATGTTTTCACCGATAATAGAAAGTCAACAAAAAATAGGAGAAACAACACAAAAAGCATTTTCAAATATCTCAAAAGAAATCCAAGAATTGCTACCAAAACAATTAACAATAGAAACTACACCACAACAACAATTGTCATTAGAATTACCTAAACAAAAAGATGATATAATTGTTGGGCCTATTGCCCATAAATATTTATCAACGTATTTGAATAATAAAGATTTAGGTGATCCCATGTTTGGTATTAGAAAAGAAAAAGACGGTAAATATTATGTTGGAAATAAAGAAGTAACATTTGATAATGATAAACCTATTATTGATGGAAAACCATATAAAGGAACTTCAGGATTATGGGAATTATTAACAATGAAATGTCCTCAAAATTACTCAGTAGAAGATCAAAACAATTATAAGGAAATACTATATACAACTAATGCAAGATATTATCCATCTTTTGATTCTAATGAAAAACCAAGGATTAGTCCTAATAGTATTAAATTTAAATTTATAAAAGATAAAATTGATACATTTAATGTAACACAATTTCCGCATTCAGAACATGGAGAGTTAAATCTCAATAAATTAGTGGAACGTTATGCTTTATTATTAGCAAGTAAAGAATCCGGTAATACGAGAGTAAATGATGAAATGATTTCTATTGTAAATAAACTTAGGGGTTTCATACCGAAAGAAGAATATGAAATAATGATGCGTCAATCAACATCATAAATTTTTCTTTATAAAAATGCTTATAAAACAAAAGAAAAATAAGAAAAGATATCCTAATAATAAATCTCTTAATAAATCAAAGAGTTTTGAAGGACAAGGATTCTTAGA